>CAJNIZ010045337.1:28313-43536 GCA_905231905.1 Symbiodinium pilosum
TGTGAGAAGCATGTTGCTGCGGAAAGCCTTCGAGAACCCTACTTGGAGGTCCATTGTACTTATAACCTACTTAGTAACTGTAGTTATAACCCAATTATATCTAGGGTAACTGTAGTTATGGGACTTATATTTAGGTTATAACTACAGTTACTAAGTAGGTTATAAGTACAATGGACCGCCAAGTAAGGGTTAACCCTTAGGTGCCTGTAATAGGAGTCTAAGGGAATCCCAAAGGGTGTGGGGTCTAAGGTCCAAGCTAAGTCTCAAGGAGTTAGGTAGATAGAATATGGTTTTGGGTATATTAAGATGAGACCTCCATAGACCCCATATTCTATCTACTTGAGAGGGACTATAAGTCTCAAAGCCTACAGTCCTCAACAGGAAGAGTTTAGGATATAGAAAGAGTTTAGGGCTGAAGGCTTTGTAAGTCCTGAACCCTACAGTCCTAGACCCCAAACCAACCTGTAATGCCCCTAGACCGTAATATGTTCAATTGCTTTTTCTAGTTCTCCTAATAGGAAATCGGAACAGCGTCCTAAAGCAAATGACGCAGTCCCAAAATGTCAATGCATGCATTTGGAACCAACGGGTTCCCATATCGTAGACTAATGCACAGAATTAGGGAACGAATCCCTTCCCATCCCCATCGCGGACTAACGAGAGTCAGTGTTGTTCCAGGGTGATACAAGCTACATTCAGGGCATTCGGGTTACCCCTAAACCCTAAACCCTAAACTCTTGACCCTAAACTCTTAACCCTAAACCCTAAAACTTGAACCCTAAACCCTTACTTAACCCTAAATAACCCTAAACTCTGAACCCGAAACCCTACCTAAACCCAAAACCCTGATCCCTACTCGGAGGTCCATTGTACTTATAACCTACTTAGTAACTGTAGTTATAACCTAAATATAAGTCGCATAACTATAGTTACCCTAGATATAATTGGGTTATAACTACAGTTACTAAGTAGGTTATAAGTACAATGGACCTCCAAGTACATGGGCCCTTTGGGAGTGAGACTTGAGGCCACGACAACCTTGAAGCCTACGTTGCCTTTCTTTCCCTGGCAATCCAGCCTCAGCATGCTTCAGGGTTTAGGGTTTAGGATTTAGGGGTTTAGGGTTTAGGATTTTGGGGGGTTAGGGTTTGGGGGTTAGGATTTAGGGGTGTAGGGCTTAGGGTTTAGGACATAGGGTGTAGGGTTTAGCACATAGGGTATAGGGTTTGATAAGGTTCAGGGCTTCGGGTTGAGGATATGACCCCTAAACCCTAAACCGCGTGATATAGGGTTTAGGTTGGGTACTGCCCCCCCTTGACTAACAGTTGGGTAATAATTATAATGGGGTTATATGTAGCCCTTAATAGGACCCTTAATATAGACTGTTACTGGGGGAGGGCAGTACCCAAACTGAAACCCTAAACCCTCAACCCTAAACCCTAAACCCTAAACCCAAGGTTTAGGAGCCAAGGTTCCCTCCCTTAGAGTGCGGTAACGTCGAGTAGCCCATGTCCAGGTCATTAGGATTTCGAAATTTGGGGCTTGTAGCTGTAGGGCTTATAGTTTCTCCTAAGTAGATAGAATATGGCTTTGGGTATGTTATGATAAGATCCGCATATACCCCATATTCTATCTACTTGAGGGGGACTATACGGCTTCTAAGTCTTTTTCATGCTTAGGGCTGTTAGGATTCTGTGGGTTCAGGGTGTCTAGAGTCTAGGGGCTCATAGGGCGTTTAAGGCTTTGCAGGTTGTTTTTAGGTTCTAGGTTATGGAGATTGTTAAGCTCCGGGAGGACGTATAGGGTTTGGGGCTTTTAGAAGTTCGTGGCATTTTGAATTTTGAGGGTTAGGGCGGTTAGAGTTTACCCCGAATGAGGTGTTTCAGGGACGACATGGAAAAGACAAAGGAAACTACTAGTGTTTTCTTCCCTCAAGTTCCGAAATTACTGTGCTTGCCGGTGTTGCATGTTTTCTACGAAGACTTTTGAATGGCTGCCTGGCAAGCCGAATGTAAGTACACATGCAAGCCTAAATTGGTGCATGAGGACCGAACTGGATAGGGACTGTGATTATAAGTATGGCCACCTGAACATCACAAACATTGGGAGCGTTATGCTAACTAGGGCCGTTACACGAAACCCCTGAGAAAGCGCGTTAACGGCCCATGAAGCAAAGCAGGTAACTGTGTGCTGCTTAAGTTATGGTGTTTCATGTGGGGCGAGGTCGGGTAAGGCCCTTATGATTTGTTACCCCAAACCCTAAACCCTAAACCCTAAAGCCAAACCCTAAACCCTAAACCCTTAGGGTTTAGGGATAAGTCAAAGGACGACAGCAGCTTCACGAGGACGAGGAAGAGGGAAGAGAAGAATGAAACGGAGTGATACGGACTTTAGGGTGTAGGGTTTAGGGTTTAGGGGTTTAAGGTTTAGGGTTTATGGTTTAGGGTTTAGGGGTTTCGGGTTTGAGGTTTAAGGTTTAGGTTTAGGGTTTAGGGGTTAGGGGTATATGGGTTTAGGGTTGAGGGGTTTAGGGTTTAGGGTTACGGTGGATACTAGAAATCCTGCATGACCCTAAGTACCATATACCTTGGGAATTATGGTACTATGGTATACTAAGGTCACGCAGGATTTTTAGTATCAACAGTAGGAAGCTTAGGTCTTGTTGGTGGGATGCTCCGTGCTACCATTCATCGAGGTACTCTCTGTCGTTGTGGAACATGGGGCTTATGGTTAGGGTTTAGGGTTTAGGGTTTAGGGCCGTTTAGGGTTGACATCGTAGAGTTCACATGACTCACCCTTTAAATCATGGTGCAAACTTCCCAGTAACATGGGGGCTCCTTGCGAAGTTTTCCTCCCGGCCCTCACTTTGTTATAGGGTCTCAATCGAGCGAAGTTTGCGGACTGAAGCTCTTTTTATGAACAACAATCGTTTTTGTAGGCTTCGGAAAGAAAACACTGGCAGATTCGCAGTTTTTTACATCCAAACTTCTTCACAAATCTCCGGCTCCCCCTACAACTGATTGAGGGCACCCTTTGTTCATGGGTGGGCCCCTGACACGGATCAGGATCCCACATGAACCCCTAAACACGGTGTTATGTACAATGTCTCCAACTTTGCAAGAGGCCTCCAAGGGAGACTGAAGCATCAGGCTACTATACATTGTTGGTATGTTCTGGAGCCCCCCACCCTAATTCGAGTCTAGTCTAAGCCCTAAACCCTACAACCTAAACCCTCATTCGAGTCTACTGAGCTAGATGAGGGACTGAGGTCCTGGCGACATCGAGGACTGTATGATTTCGTTTGCCTCACGACACAAGCTGTCCGGACTTTGGAATCTAGAGTTCAGTGAATACGATAGGTGCCTAAACAATCAGAATAGGGTTCCAGGGTATACCCTAAACCCTATATACTAAAGCTATACTAAAGCTATAAAGAGCATAAGAGGACCCAAAGGGTCCATGTAGTTATATGGTAAATACTTGGGCCTTAATGTAGGTATATGGGAACCCCTTTGGGCCCTAAGTGTATACCATATACCTACATGGACCCTTTGGGGGATAGTATTAGTCACTGTTCAGGCTTCAACAGTCGCTGGTTCTGTGGCTGGACTTCATCTGTGCTCGATGTCAGTCACCAGGCTTCACATGAGACCAATGGATTTGGGTTTAGGGTTTAGGGTTTAGGGTTTCGTCGGTCTTAGAACTTGTCCACCCTGAACAAATGCTACTGTTAAACCTCCAAACAACCTCAGCCAAAAATGGAACGAAGCAAATATGAGGTGATTAGGAGGGAAAGGGGGTATGGGTAATAAGACAAGTATAAGGATAAGGTATAGGGACTTTTGACCATACTTGCGAGGGACCACTAGAAGGTTCCCTTCTCTCATTCATTTCTACGCACCACCAAGTTAGACAAAAGGCCAAAACCCTAAACCCGAAACTGTGCTGAGCACTGATTGGCCTTTCTCTCTCCCCTGATGTCAGAATACGTCTCGCCTCTGAGGATTGAGGGTCTCCCCCTCTCCCCGTGCATCGAAGTACCTAAAGTCTAAATTCCTGGGATTTTAGGTAAATCTAGGACTAAAGCAGGAAGTTCATTGCTGAGTGCACGAGAGGCTGTTTCGTTCAGGCTGGAAACAGAAACCACCCAGTTTGCACACTGCTGCTTCAATGCAACTGCTACAGAGAGGCATTCGCAGGCTTGCCGTGTCAAATCTTCTTCTGTGGCACATGGGGAAAAATCTCAAAATTCGGCTGGCAAGCAACTCCGGCTGTCATGAGATCTCGCACCTCAGCCACGAAAGCAGCTGACTCCTCTGCAGCATAGATGGCTGCGGCGCTTGCAGCAGCCTGGCGATTGCGGGTGCCAAGCATCCGGACGGCAGCAGCTCGGGCTGGCTTACGGCCCTCCAATCTTCCAAGCCAGGCACTTTTTTGAACATCGTACCTGGCTGCCATGCGCATGACGGTCGGTAGCTTCTCCTGGCTCTGCTGGCACTTAGCAAAAGCACCGGCGATGCTCCAAAGCCGACGGTTTCGGTTCATGGTTCTTGATATTGTATTGTCCGACATCATGCGGACTGGTATAAGGCTTATGAAGGGAGATAGTAGGCGCTTAGACTATGGCTCACCCAGTTCTGAGGAACAACTATAGTTGTTAGCATCATGCAAGGCCCAAAGTACTTTGTACCTTCATACCTTTGCATATATAGTGCTTTGGTAGACGAAGGTGGGGCACGATTTTCATGTCACCAGTAGCAGAGATCCAGAGGGGATTGTCACCCCACCAAGCCAACTTGACCCGACTAACCCCCAGTAGCGCTTTGATTTTCACACAATTAATGTTGCACTGCTCTTTTAGTGAAGAGACATTGTTCAATGTTTTTGGCTGCCCCTTACTCAGTTTCAGGCCATTGTTGGGAAGACCCTGCTTATTGTGTTTTGGGTTTGGGGCCTAATCACATCCAGACCATCCCCTTGAAAGAAATCCCCAGCGCCTCCCAGGGCCCTCAGTTCTTTGGGAACCTTATTGAGAACGCCTAATGTTCTGGGAGCCCTATATTCTTAGGGGGGGGACCCAAGTTTCAAGAGAGTGCCGCATTACAAAAAAGCCAATGCATGTTTGCAGCAGGCTGTTTGGCGGCTTATTACATGCCTGAGAAAACAAGCCGATTCTAGCCTGAAAACCCGAAACCGCAAACATTACATCATGTTACATCACAATTCCCCCAATTATCTTGAAAGCGGCTTTCCTATGAAAATAATATTGATCCACCGCTTCAGCCTTATCCCTCCCCTTGCGTTCCCTGGTGGCCTGCGGCGTCACCCGTAACTGCAACGTCTCCCGTCGCTCTTCCGCCCAGCGCCGCAGTGGCGATAAGGCGTAGGCTGCAGTCCTCGGCATTTAGGCAGGGGGTATAAAACTTACGTGAGCTACAATCATTGTCCATATAGTCCATGGACGTGGATCCGCATAGAGAATATACTAATTTTAAGGAATATACTAAACAACAGAGGAACTCCAGTCTCCACCCAGAATGGACCTGTGGTAATCCTAATGTTGACACCTCCTACAAACCCCACCTGCCTATAGTCCCAGCTATCATTTCATGTTCTGTTTGATTCTATGTTGCTGGGGCAATATCCCTAAACCTTGCTAAATGGAAGACTGGCAAGTTGGGTCACATACCTTAGGGTCTCCTTGTTTGATCGTTTGTAAGGGGGTGTAGTGAACTTTGGCGCTTGCAGGCTGGAATCGCTTCTACGATCGCCTCCGGGCAGCTAAGGGAAGCAAACAAGCACCTGCCACAATATACATGGTTATCCCTAATATTTACCGCAAGACACACTATAGTCCATCTTGCAGCGACGTCCGAGAAGAAACTCTGACGATGGGCACATCTACCAAGTACATTACCAGGATGTGCGTAGAACCTGTAGAAACCTTCAGGCGATTAGAAGTTCATCTACGGGGGCAGTGCTGTCTCAATGAAGGACCCCGTAAACTGAGGCTTTTTGAGCTTCATGAGCTACATGAACTCTATAGGCCGTCAATTCTTTTGCCCAAAGGGTCCATGTAGGTATATGGTATACACTTAGGGCCCAAAGGGGTTCCCATATACCTACATTAAGGCCCAAGTATTTACCATATAACTACATGGACCCTTTGGGTTTGGAGCGTTTCAACATTCGCAACATTCAACATGTCTCACACTTGGCAAACCGAAATCTTGAAGCACTGTCCAAGGATCCGAGCCATTTTCCGCCTTTAACTTGCTGACTTTGATAGTCCCATATACGTAACAGCTTGACATGTCAGAAGTGCTGCCGTTTCTGGGAACTTGGCTGCAAGGCGCGAAGGAACGGTGAGATGTACCAGCGCCTGCGCTTGGGCAAGGCAAACAAGTCGTAGAAGAGCCATGTACCTTTTGATCTGAAACCAACTACAGGAGGGGAGCTCCCAATGGGGAAGTTCATAAAGATGCATACACTTACAGGTTCTTAGTAGGGAGCAAGGGAATAGAGTCCCTGTATGACCCCATATTCCCTACGAAGAATCAGCAAGTACAGGGGGGTATACAGGGATCGTAGGGGAGCTTGTGCAGGGTTCATAAGCTTCAGCATCTGCGAAACAGATTCATATTCATATTCATGTGGCCCCATTTCCTAACACCGGTCCACGTCATGCCTGTCAAGCAACTGTAACCCTAAACCCTAAACCTTAAACCCTAAACTCTAAAACTTAAACCCTAAACCTTAAACCCGAAACCCTAAACCTTAAGCCCTAAACCCTAAGCTGCTGGAAAGGTGCCTCATGCTGATAAATCAGAGCTATGAGTGTCCCATCTCCCGTGAGCCTTGGGATGCCACGGAAATTCAATGTCCATTAATTAAGGAATATACCTTATCTTTATAGGGTTTAGGGCTTAGGGCTGCTAATATGATCTAAAGTACCTTCCCTAATTAAAGGATATTGGACTTCCTGGGTGGTGCGCGCTCCTCGGCATGATTGACATCCCTTAGGTGGATCCCCACCCTGAAATAGTGACTATAAGGGATAATCAGGACTATATTAGGGTCCTCTTATATTCCTATTATACCACCACTTCAAGGCGGGCATCCTCCTAAGACATCCCACCTTTTCCTGCATGCGAACTGCTCACCTAAGGCGAGCGAGGCGAAAGAAGGCTGGATGGGAAGGTGGATCTAGGGGGGGTTATATAGGGGATAATATAGGGGACTATTATAGGGGTTACCAAGGGGGATACTAGGAGTTTAGACAATGGCTGGATCTGGCCCAACTTCAGTTGAAGCTGAACTATACTGGATCAAGCACTCTACGCATGTAGGAGTTCTATATGGTCTATGGGCCTTTATGAGCCATAGTCTCAACTCCTAGTATCCCCTTTAATAAGCCTATAGTAATCTCCTATATAATCCCCTGCAGAACCCCCTTTAAGGAATTTAGACGCTAAACCATACACACCCTTTAAGGAGCTTAGACTATGGGCCTACAGTAAGTTCAATTTTGGGTCCAACTTTGAATTACGCCTTATTTAGGGTTCAGGGTTTAGGGTGACACTTCTGTTTTCCTTTCTGGTTCCCCAGGTTTAGAAGGCTTTAGGAGCCGAAATGCCCAGGAAGTCCAGTAGTCCTTGACTAGGGAATATACCCTAAGTCAGAGTGAGGATTCCTCATATAGGTGGTTGTCAAAAAGATGGCCCCCTGTTTTGTGGTACCCTGAGTATTAGGTGCCGTATTACAATAGGGATCCAAAACGGGACAATAATTTTGATAGCCACCCGTATGACTTAGCGTATCTTCCCTAATTACCCGGAACTTTGGACTTTCTGGGTGGGAGCATTGGTCTGCTTTCAAAAGTAGAAGTTGATGCCCATACCATTTTTTGTTTTACACAGGTCATGCTGCAATTTCCTCGCTTTGTTAACGTAGCCTAAAACCTGAATGGCAACCCAGTAATTGGGAATTCACGAATTCCACACCTACAGTCCTCCTGGACGCATAGAGAATGTCGTAGAAAAAGCTTTCCCAAGACAACAAAAATGTGCTCCCAGTCGAGTCTTGACAGCTTGTTCTGCGCCGGACTCCCTGTCCACTCATTGCTTACTCCCTGATGCTTGGAAGCCTCACTGCAGTTTAGTCAGTGGGTTTAGGGTTTCGGGTTGAGGTTTTAGGGCTTAGGGTTTAGAGTCGTGATACACTTCCACAAATAGAAGAAGCCAACGCCCTCAAAGTGGCGTCCATGCTTCCACCTATCCCTAAACCCTAAACCCTAACGCCCACAAGCCCTTCTTCCCTTCCCTACCAGGCACCAGAGAGAGGGGCTGGGCCCTCTACTAATTCAACCAAATCTGGGTTGCTGTCAAGGATTTTTAGGGTTTAGGGTTTAAGGTTTGGGGTTTAGGGTTTAAATTATGTTACTATACCAAGGAAACCATATTACTTATTATATATATATACACCCATTTTTATGGTGACTTAATAAAATTCCTGAGCAGCAACCCAGAAATTCACGGCTCACTTGTCAAGCCGGTTGGCTCTTATGTGGCACCCTTCCCATCTCCCAAGCCCGGAGGAGGATCGAGAAAGAACAGCGTAACCAGAATGATCCGGAGAAGTGCACTTACTGCTGGTTGAGAAAATCTTGCACCACCTTAAGTCCCTAAAGTCTTAGGACCTACAGTAGTCTAGGGCCCCTAGGCGGTGCAAGATTTCATCCATCAACAGTATCACCTCAAGGATATGAGCTGCAGCCTAAACTCCTAGCATAGCCCTTAGTAACTCCAAGAGAATCTCCTATATAACCCCCTTGAAGGAGTTAGGACTATAGCTCATATGAAGTGAGTTAAGGTCAGAATGTCATGGTAAGGATCTCAACCGTAGGGTATCAAATGCAAACGGCGGTCGTTCTTTCCCCAACGACCCGGCCAACTATGCTCACAATATACTACTCTCTCGTGACTAGTAACCATGCAACAGCAAAACTTCTCTATCATCCAATGGCGTGAGCAGCAGAAGGCGCAGTGCCGAAGCAATGGCCAGATAGGCAGCTGTTGAAACTTGGGTCCGAACCTCTTTGGATGTGCCATGATAATAACCCTAAGCATCTGAGGATTCATATTTGAAGGAATTTGGGCCCAAAGACCATACTATATAAGGTCTTTAGGTGGTTTAGATGTTTAGCGCGGCTGACAAACGGCTGCTTTTGTTTGGCTGGACGCGTTGAGTGAGGGACCCAACTGACGTCTTGACAGCTGCTCGATGCTCTGGAACTACACTATAGGCCTCTGCATGGCCTGGTACTCCCTGCCTGAAGAGTAGATGATCGCTGGAGACAGTGATGCAATCTTGTTCTGCGGTTGCTAGACCCCTACACCCAACCCTTTCTTTGGGAAACCCAACTACTTTACGTCTACCTAAACCCCAAAAGTATGTAAAATAATAGCCCTAAACCCATAATAATAGCCATAAAGGCCATTATTTTACATACTTTTGGGGTTTAGGTAGTACTTCTATAAGCGAAGTTAGGTACCCCGAAAACGGGTCAGGGGGTCGAGGTCCAACTTGGGTGGTAGGAATCAGTTCCACCTGGCTTTTAGCACCTCCCGCCCAAAAATGCCAGACATCCCCTATAAGAGACCTCATATATGTGGGACCTATTTAAGATTAGGAGGTAGGCGATGTCTACATGAGGAAGAAGAGGTAAGCACGTTCAACCCAAGCCTTGTAGACCCTGAACTTTGCCTTAAAACCCAGGACCCCTAAACCCTAAACCCCGGAACCCCTTAACCCGCGAACCCCTGAACCCTTGAACCCCTAAACCCCGAACCCCTGGACCCCTAAACTACCAGCCCAGGGCTGTTACTGCTGTTTGGGTACCAAGATCCTTGGCAAACATGAGATACTCCACAGGGGGAGGCCGGACGGCTCACTTCACTGTTCAATCTATACACATGCCCGAAATGAGAGCGGTTGCATGACTGTGAGCAGTCTTCATGGCACTTCGATGTCAAAAATCAAGGGTTCATGGGGCAGTCTGCAGGCAAAAAGTACCCCTACCGTAGGCCACTATCCCTGCTACAAATGCTGCGTTGATAGCGCCTGCTTCTCAAGACAATTGTGTACCACCCGAAGAAACGGGTCTCACAAACATCCACCAAAGTCCGTACAACCTTCATATCTCTCTGAGAGTACCCCATTTCTGGAACTCCATGTATGCCCACCCTGTGGTGAAAATTCTTGTGTTGTGGATAGCCGTGTGGGATCACAGTAGGGACCCCTTTAGGGTTTAGGGTTTTGCGTGGTCCAGCTACACCTGCTACATTCCCTCTGTGTCTGGCTGAGCCTGTTATATAACCTGCCCTAAGAGAAAGTGGGAGACCCATGGTTAAGTTAGGGGAGCAGAGCATCAAGCCACAAAAGGACAATGAACTGACCAATATACTGAGGGCTGTAGGTGGAATTTCTGCCTAAAAAATCAGGTCTTCATTATGCGTAGGCTCCTACGCCCTAAGCTGTGTCTGAAGTCACGGCCTTGAAGATGTGGGCAATTTTCATGCTTTGGGATCTTGAGCGTAGCGGGCCTATGCGATCACATTGCCCTGTGAGGCTAATAGAGCTTCCTGTATCTAGTCCATGGTTATATAACGTGTCTATGTACAAAGGATTCATAAGGACCATGGGGCCGGGTTAAGGCTCGTTGTGGTGGGACAGGCCCGAAGATGCCGGGGCTGACGATCGCTGCAAGTGGGCACATAAACAATAAACCCTCTAAGTGAGCGGTATTGGGTCCAAGATTTAACAGCTCTCAGATGCGGAAAAGCTGCGAGCAGCTCACTCTTTCACATCTGGGTGCGCAGCTATCCACTCCTTGTTCTTCAGTGGGGTAGGCGTTTTCTTGATTTTCGCAGATCGCACTCACCGCTAGCCTTTTCGTAAGCCTACCTTCTTGAAGTGCAGGCATGCCTCACTGTAAAAGGCATATCCCAAGCCCACCAAGAGACCTACCTGTTTTATATTCCTTGAATGCGCAGGGTGCAGAAGCATCAATGCCTACCTAGCAGTAGCATAGGCCCTTGTAAAAAACATCATAAAAAAAAACCAGCTATGTTTTTACAAAACCCTTTGACCGGGTACGTTGGTTAGTCTAGGTAGATCTGCCAAGCACCATGCAATGCGTGCCAGCCAGGCGCCTACACATCTTCCGAAGAAAGCCCACGGCAACATGGGGGCCTTCTCAGAATCAACTGTCCCTACTGTCGATACTGAAATGAATATCTTGAATACCGCATAAGCTGATGATATTGAGCTGCCACAATTCCCAAATTCTTTGGCACTTAGGACCATACAGGAATTCTAGTGTCCACAGTATCTTGGCCCCCGTGTTTCTATCATCCTGCTATTTAGAGTCCTCTAGGCTGTGAATTCAGAGTGGAGTGGGGGTTGAAAGCATCATGGAGACTTCCCAATACGGTGTTCACTCAAAAACGATGTTTCCGCACTGAATTCCAACTCTGAAAAGTGACGCTATAAGAGTTAATAATATGCTTTCCAGCCCACCAACGCACCAGGAGAAGCTTTGCACAAATTAGAGGTTTTGTTAGTTGTCCTTGTAGAATCATTCCCCATTCCCTCCCATCTTAAATTTAAGTCCTAACCTTCAACACCCACCCTAACCCCCAAACCCTAAACCCCTAAAACCTAATCCCTAAACCCATATTCTGAGTCTTAACCCTGAGGCCCCGAGGCTTAACCAAATCCCAGGACCTGCCTGAAGCCAACCCTAAAACTTTTACCCCAAACCTAAACCCTGATCCCTTTTAGGATCCCCCACGAAATCTTGCGCAACCCAAAATATACCTTTCACTAGTTAATTGCTCTATCTGGCACACCATTTGGAATAGGGTTGGGGGAGGTCCCCTACTATCCCCAAACCCCTAAATCCAGAATCCTGAGGCCCTCAGCCCAAGGCCCCTAAAGAAGCTACACCTCATACCTTTGGCACCTGGAGCCGACTGATGGCTTTCAATCCTAACCCGTAACAGAAAAAGTCCAACATCCCTTAGTTAGGAATATACCTTGAATTATATTGGGGACCCTTATTGTAATTTAAGGTATATCCCCTAATTAAGGGATGTTGGACCCTAAACCCCAAACCTTAAACCCTAATCCCTAAACCCTATAACCCTTAATGAAGGGATATTTGACTTGCTGGGAACTTCCCATTAGGTCAGCTTTATGAGCATTTTCTCTCCCGAAGTCAGCTGAATCCAAGGGGAAGTTTGGGGGAGCAGTGCCCTAATAGTAATGATTTATGGTTCAAGGTTTAGGGCTTCATGTTGGGTTTAGGGTTCAGGGCTTAAACTCCCAAACCCCAAACTCGAAATCCCACCTTTGGCCCAGTGGCCACGGCTGCTTCCACGGAGGAGCAGCGGCGGGCAGCTGCCATTGCCTGGTCCTGAGGCAAAACAAAGTGAGGCGCTTCTCAAAATAGGTACACTTTGTGGGTGTTATGGCCTGTAGGGAGCAGGGAATCCGAAATTTCCCACTGCTTAGCAGGAACTACCCTTCAACTAGTAGGTTAAACAGCCAGAAAGCTGCAGGTACTTGGGGTAACTGGTCAGGTTTGGGATTCTGGGCTAGGACCCTAAACCCTAAACCCTAAACCCTAGGCCACTCCCTCTCTTGTTGACTTGCTCATGTCATCCTTCCAGAGGGGCCATGATGCTAATCTCCTTTGAAATATCGGGCTATAATCCCCTTCAGTACACACGGGAGTTATATTGGGAGCCCAATGGTTCAAAGATGATTCAGTCTGGCTAGTCCAATATTATCCCTTCGCAGCAAGAAGTAGAAAACAACCGACATCAAAGTGGATATGGCCAGACCGATATCACCATCCCCAACGACATGCACAACAACCCCACGGGACAACACGTAAGGTTTAAAAGAAAGATTGGCATGTGGGAAAGGCACTTAGCCTGTCTTGGGATTCTGAAGGCCTTTTCGGGTTATAGACAGGGTTTAGGGTTTTAGGGTTTAGGGTTTAGAGCTTGCACCTGTCGGCTTGCGGGGTCTGTACCCGGCATATCAGAGAGTCCTGGTTCGAAAGGGTTTAGAGGGTGTTCAAAAGGCAGAGCGGCTAAGGCTTGAGGATTCTAAGGAGACTCCCTAAGACCTATAAAAGCGCTCGAGCACAAGGGATATAGTCTCCCCTAGGTAGATAGAAGATGGAACAGACCAACCTTGTGATAAGATCTCCATATACCCCATCATATTCTATCTACTTAAGGGGGACTATATCTTATACGCTAAACCCTAAGCCCTCAATAGTAGTTTCCATGTCCTTTTCCATTGTCCCAATTTAAACCCAACTCTAAACCGGAAACCACATGTAACCTCATCATAGTAGTTTCCATTTTCTTTTCCATTGTACAGTCCCCCTTAAGTAGATAGAATATGGCATATAAGGGGATCTTATTATAACCTACTCAAAGCCATATTCTATCTACTCAAAGGAGACTATAAGATCAAGGCTTCGGAACCCAAAATGAGTGATGAAGTGGGCTCTCCGTCTTCACGCAAGAAAGCTCACTCAAGCCTTGACCATGTGATGGGAAGTTTAAGGAACGCACCTCAAGTATGATAAGTGATCATGGTGGGCTAGGGGACTGGGCCTGTCAAGCACTGCGACAATGATTCTGGAGATTTGGGGGGCCTCGTGCCTGTGCTTTCTCTCAAGATCTGAAAAACAAATCTGCCCCAGCCATCGTGCAAAACCTCCTTGCGCACAAGGAGTTGCCACAACGGGTTCAAATCTACAGTTCTAAAACCCTAGGGCTCCAGTTACCTAAATAGTAGGTTACTGGGCTATGTAACTATAGGGTATATAGAACCCAGTTCCCATTATTTAGGTAACTGGCCCTAGGGAAAGACAGCATGTTGGCTAGCACACTGTCCTCCGAGAAGCCACAGTTCAAGAGCGCGGCCTTGGGGAGCCAAGGGGAGCTCGGGCAAACCAAAGCAAAGCTACCGCAGCATGACATTGCTTCGGCAACTGCCAAGGAAAGGTCAGGATACCCTCACCATTTTTTGTATTAAGCTCATGACGCCCGAAACCTCAAAAGGTGCGTGGTTGGTTTGGGGATCGCCCACTTGGATTCTCCTAAGCCTGCGTGGGGACTTCTTCTGCCCTAAAGTCTCAAGTAATACCTGCTTTACCCTAAACCTTAAACCCTGGGGTAGTTTGGATCCCCAGGCAAAAGGGCAAGCCTAAACCCTAAACCCAAAATGGTAGTTCCCATTTTCTTTTCCATTCTCCAAATATTCTTAGCCCACATTACCCTCGGAACAAAAAGGAGCCTTTTTACATAAATACAAGGAATCCCATACACCAAAAATGTATAAAGGGTCCCTAACATTGATCCAGTATTATCCAAATATAGTTGTGAAGCAAGTAGCACTCTAAATAGCATTTTCCATTTTTCCATTATCCCAATATATCCCCTATATTCCCCCTATATTACTATATTCTCCCATTCCTATTTTACCCCTTACTCTAATATAATTGTGAAGCAAGTAGCACGGACAGAGGGTCTCCTCTGTACCGGCTCCATTTCCACACCTGAGCTCTGCACTGCAGGTCCCTTGGAGGGTTTAGGGGTTTTAGAGTTTAGGAGTTTAGGGTTTAGGGGTGTAGGGTTTAGGAGTCTAGGAGTGAGAGTTTATATAGGGTTTATGGGTCGAGGGGTTTAGGATTTAGGGTTTCCTTCAAGGGAGTTCTATAAGGTTTTATGGGGGTCTATAAGGTTTAGAGTTTAGGGCTTAAGGTTCTGTAGGTTTAATTTCTGAGAGACCCGGACTTAAAGATGGAGCTTCTTATCATACACGCTGCCATGGAAGGGGGGTTGCATGGTAGTCCCCTCCGCCTACTATTAAACCCCCCCCACCCCCTAATACTAGATATTCCCGATTTGCTTTTTTACATTGTATCGGGAAGATCTAAAATTGGGGGCGGGGAGGGTTTTAATATATGAGCCATAGTCTAAACTCCTAGTCTCTCCCTCAATAACCTCTATAATACTACCCCATAGAATCCCCTATGCAACCCCTTTAAGGAGTTTAGACCCTAAACCATTAACCCTACACACTATCACTCCAGCAGCTTCCAAGGAATGTAGAAGCCTGAATAATTGCCAATCTT
>CAJNIZ010045338.1:0-16979 GCA_905231905.1 Symbiodinium pilosum
ATAAGTGGCGTGCTTCACGCCCACTTCATAAAGTTTCCGGAGCTCATGATCAGGCTTGTTGCCCCTCCATTCAAGGTTTTGCTTCAGGTCTTGATCGATCTTGGCAGCATCTTCCGCCAACTACCAATCAGACCATCTTGCGGATCCGAGGCCCCTACTCTCCTGGAGGCCCCTGGAGGCCGGCCCTGCAGGCCTCTGGAGGCGCCTTCTGAGAGCCCGGAGGCCCGTCCTGAGAAAGGCCCGAAAGGCTGGAGGCCCTTGGAAGTGGTAGAAATTTGGAGCCGCTGACCCCCCCCTCCTGGCTCTCGGTTCCTGGTCCTGAAATTCGCCTACCCTAGAAAAATCCAGCCGCGAGCTTGGAGCTCTAGGTTTAGGGTAATGACTTTATAAGGGACCAGTACTGGTCCCGAGGACCGAGGAGAACTCTCATCTGGCCTTTCGTGGGTGCTACAGTACCCCTGGCTGTGGGAAGGCAGGCGAGCGACCTGGATCGACCTGCGCCATCGATGTCCGATGGTGGGCGGCCTATGCCATGAGTTTAGGGAATACTTACCCAAACAATAAGGGAAGTTACTACTACAGAAACCATACTTTTTTACCATATAGGTACTTTGGACCCTTTGGGTAGGATATAAGGCACGTAAGGTGGTGCAAGGTTTCCTCCATCCACAATAAGTTCGAGGAACCCTAGGACCCACACCGTATGACAGGCTGTCAAACCTGAATATGCATTCTTTGGAACCCAAATTTCAAATACAGGAGCATCATGGGGCTCGTAAAAGCCAACCATTTGCCTGAAAGCCCAAACACAAAACTCTAACCTTCAAAGCCCAAATCGGCGATTCAGGGTTCAGGATTTAGGGCCCAGCCCCAAGAACAACCGCTTTCGAACCCTACACCTGAAGCCCCTAACGTAAAGCCTGCGGCAGAAACTCTTCGCACCCCCAGGTCCGTCATTGGCTCAAAGTCTTCCGGAGACCTGGGGCTTTTGGGCCTTTTTCCTCAGATGAGTACTCTCATTGTTATTGTTACTAATGTTCATATTAGCACTGTTATTACGCTCACTAATATTATTATTGGAATTATGAAGACTCTTTTTCCTATAAAAAACAGTCAGAGGACAAGAGCAGATACAACCAGTAAGGTTAGGGGTGTAGGGTTCAGGGTTGTAGCGTTTAGAACTTTATACTTGCTTAGATTGGCCTAGGTAGTGCAAGTCTTTGCTAACTTTGGTCAGAATGCGTCTAGGTCTAAGAACTCGGACTTATCCTTTGTAGCACTCTCTGAAGGCACCACCACGTGCAAGAAACTCCTGTTCAAACCGTACGTTAACATAACCCTATGGCTAGTCCTGATGAAGGGAACACGATTTTCGTGAAGCAGTTCACCAACACCAAAAAACTGCTGCAAATATCAAAAAGTCGGCGCGACCTCTCATTACAAGCTTCTTTGGCGGGACTGAGACATGGCTGACGCCAACAAGGAGGCGCCAACTGAAATGAGCTATAGTCTAAACTCCTTAAAGAGGGTTATATAGGGGATTATATAGGGGAGTGTAAAAGGACTTGTTAAGGGGGATACTAGGAGTTTAGACTTTCGTTGAAATTGTTTAGGGTGTACAGTGCCTATGGCGTCCCACGTTTTGTACGTATTGCATAGGATTCAGGGTTGGGGTTCAGGATTGAATCAGATTCTGGCTCTGAGTTCCTTTGGCAGTGCTGGAACCCCACATCTACCCTGAAGCAGCTCTGAGTGTTCTTCCTCATTTGGTTGTCTTGTTGTTTCCCAGGACCGCAGTAGAAGTACCCGAATCCCTTTTGATTACCATGGGTGCACGGTGGGATGGAACCACCCAAGGTCTATTCCCAGACGATGCTGGGGCATCCTTTGTCCAGGTAGACCCTAAACCCTAACGACCCCAGCCTTAAACCCGAAACAAAAAGCGTAACGACCCTACGCCTAAACCCTACAAGGGTTCGGGCTTAGGGGTTATGACAAGATCTGTATGCAGGAGATCGACCGGTGCAAACAGCTGGCGCAGAGCGCTCTTGCTGGTGGCGATGCCGGGAGCTTAACTACCAGCTCAGGATGCGTTTAGGCCTGGGGTCGGTTTAGGAGCTGTGCATGGAGCAGCTAGTGCATTACTTAAGAACTCAATAGGGTATACAAGGTAGTGCAAGACAGAAAGTTCTCATCCACTGTCGCACGTGGCGTAGCATTCTGGTGCCCTGTTAAGTGTTGGAAGCTAGCCAGTTGTTGCAGCGTTCTACAGTTAGTTTCAGAGATTACTGAGGTGTGTAAGGGGTTGTACTTTAGGAAAGCAAGTATTGAAACGGGCTGCTGTCAAGGAACCTAGATCAATTTACCATACAGTGGCGATGTTTTTAAAACACGGTGTCTTGTTATAGTAACTTGTTGAACATCTCCCAAAGTATGCCTATATAGCCCTATAGCCCCTGTATATCCCTACATATTGCTATATAGCCCTAAATAAGCCTATACATCCCCAAGAATCCCACATTCAAGTTCTTTAACCAGTTGACCTCAGCGTTCAGCTTTCAAGTAGCCAGGCAGGAGACCCAGGGTTCAGAATCTGCAGTGATGGCCCCTGCTGCAGCCAGGGCGATTATAGCTTGCATTGGCCACCTAAAGTCATTGCTGTCCTGGGCGGCTGGTGCCCTGAACCCACTGGAAATCAGACCTTGAAACCAACTCTAAACCGACACCCCCAGCCTTTGAAGCCCTTTGGCCCACCTTCTTGCGGACCCCAAACTTTCTACCTGAAACCCGCCGAGCACTGAAACCCTGCTTCTGTGAGTACTTTTGGCAAAGCTCTGCTGTGATTCCAAGGCTGAGAAGGCTACTCGCATCCTCCAGAAGGCCATTTTGCAGGGTAGGATGAAGGCAATATGAAGGAAGGGTTTTGGTGTGGTCTTGGCGAATCTCCATGGGGTATCCTTGATTTATTTAGAGTTCAAAATTCTGGGAGGGGCAGGAGTTTCAGTCCTACCAATCTAGAGGAATAAAAATAGTTTGTGGCTAAGGTCTGCGCGTGCTAGAATTATGTCCAAAGTCCTGTCTTGTACAAGTGCACCGTATCTGAGTTGCGACCATAGTGTGGGTCTCAAAAATTGTTTCCCCACTTCAGGCAAGCTCCGCTGTGGGGGCAGATTTCTTATTGGTTCTTAGTAGGGAAGAAGGGAATATAAACCCCATGTGAGCTTTATAGTCTAAACTCCTTAAAGGGGTTATCTAGGGGATTGCAGGAGAGTATCATAGGGTTTATTGATGGGGATACTAGGAAGTTTAGACTAGAGCTTATATTGTTCCTATATAAGACATTCCCGTTTTCCCTACTACGAACCAGGAAGATTGGGCTGAGGAGAGTTGAACACTTTAGACTTGCGCGCCTGCCAGTCTGAACTTAAAGTGGAGGGGGGCGCAGGGATCCTTCATCTTGGCCCTTGCGAGATGTAGCCTCAATCCTATTTTCTTGCTTTACCTGTAGCTCCGATTCCTTACCGCTTAGTAATTATTACCCCTTACTCAGTAGGTATAAGCTGGACAACTGTAGGGAATGGGGCTTACAGGTAGAAGCGAACCCAATCACGCGTCATAGGTAGAAGCGAAGTGTGCTTGTTTTCCTTAGAGTTCTGAAGCTTGTGGCGGCTTTCTGGGTTGGAAGAATCCTCTCCCCCTAAAATTAACTCCCAGCCCCCCACTTAGATTAAATCCCAATATACTAGAATATACCACAATGGGGAGTATTTAATATTGAGAGGGTGGGGGGTTTCATATTAGGGGGAGAGGAATCGTTTCCTTGTGTGTGCTGTGGCGAATGGAAGACCCTAAACCTTGAACCCCAAACCCTATAAGGGTTTAGGGTTTAGGGCGTCTGGTCTTGCTCGCGATGCTTCGCGGAATCTGCTTTGATCAGATGCTCCGCGAGAGAGATGGGCATTGTTGTCATTGTCGACTTGATTGCGCGCTGTGGGGGTTGAGGGCTGGGGTGCTGGACAACCATTTATTCTTGATCATTGCGGTGTCTGCCTCTGGGCATTTCCGACGATGGGACTAGACTGACCTTAAAGTTATCAATAAGGAAACCATCCATGTTAGTTAGCTTTGAACTATGTACAGCTCTGTTGTAGTGACCTTATCCGGGATGCTGTTGAGGAACTTAACTTAAGTTACTAAATTGGGAAACCATATTTCTTACTATGTATATACCACTACAGTAACTTAGTTTAAGGTCCTTCACAGCAACCCAGTAATGAAAGAGTCTCAGCAACAGGCGAGCAAAGGCTAAGCGAAGCGAATCTCCTACTGCTTGGCCCCTTGGGGTCTGGGTCTTATAGACCTCCAGAAGCCTTCTGGGTTCCCCTACCATCCCCCTTCTGCTTTCCCTCCTAGGGTTGGGGATGTCTCTGGCTAATTCAGGCTAGTGCAGGGGATTCCTTTCAGGGTTGGAGTTACCAAAACATTATGCTTGGAGGCTCAAGAGAAAGCTGAAGTGGGATTACAAGGTAATTAGGGCTATACGCATCTTCAAAACGATCATAGCTGTGGTGCTCCGTCGTGCTCTGTCTTCCACCATCTATGAACCTCCAAGCAACACATTGTCTTCAACTGATCAGAAGATCCTACAGACTAGATCCGAATCATGGCTCTGAAGAACCGGAGCATAATCCCTGGTTCTGGCTTCAAGGTTTAGGGCCAGGATTCTTTAGTGTTCGGAGGTTTACCCGGAGGGTCCAAATACCCAATGATTGGGTACTTGGAAGTATATGATTATCAGGTATTTGGACCCTTAAGGTTAGGAAATGACCAGTACCCTACCATTGAGCCCTTGGACGAGCTGGGTCACGGCACGAAAGCTCGCGAGGCCTTGGAACTCGCATGGAAGTCGCCGTGTCACCAGGAAAATAGACCCTAGGACGCAATTCCCTCACGCATTCCCCTTGAACCCTAGAAGATCCCTCAACAATCAAGCTCCTGAACCCCTAAATCCAACCCCTGCGGCAGTATTGAAACCCTCGACCCCTACACGGCAAAGACCTACAGCTCAACAAAACAAGTCCCTAAACAGTAGACCTCAATTTTCTGAATGTGAAATAAGAGACAAGTGTATGCTTAGTCAATTAAGATCCTCCCATATACGCCCTGAAAGTCTTGCAAAAAGGATCCATAAGTTCAAAGAAAGCTGTGAACCCTGAATCCCAAGCCACGTCCAGACTCCAGCTTGCTGGTGGTTAGTAGGGAATGAGGGAATATGATCCCTATAGAGTCCCTATCAATGTAATATATTCCCTCGTTCCCTACGCACCCTAAACCCCATGTGTATATCTGCATATATACCTTATCCATTCTAAGCCCCAGTAAGCCAGTAGCAGGCCAAGCGCATGTGTCCAACGGACACATCCATAGACGAGATGCTGGCTGCGGCCCAGGCACGCGCTTTCCTAGAGATCCAAACAACCCAAAGTGGGTGTTGTGTATAGACTTTAGGACCCAGTGTAGGTATTAATTATAGACGTGGATCCCTAGGGGTTTGTGTTGGTTTATCCGTCGTAGGGGTTAGCGTTTCGGGGCTTAGGGTTAGTACAATGATTTTTGTGCTTCCCCAACGTGGCTCGGTGTGAGCTTATGGAGGCTGCTGATGGTTCAAGATTTACTTAGAATCAAGGGTTGAGCTTAGACAAAGAAGTGCTTTCCCCACAGGCTGCTATCCCAAAAAAACCCTAAATCCTAAACCCTAAACCCGGCTTTTTGGTGTCCTAGGGCTCCTCAGGAATCTACACTTCACCTCTGCATTTTCCATTTTGGGAGCTCTGCTTTCGATGAACTAGAACTATCACGCCCCCTAAACCTTAAACCGCGAAGCCTATGTAAACCCTACACCAACGCCTTAACTCGCATCGTTTCAGGCTTTTTGGGCAATCATTCCCTTCACTGGTGCCATATGGAACGAGGGTGAGAATTCCTGTCATGCGCACCCTCAAATCCTTAAACCTGAAAGCCCATAACATACCTTCTTACTATTCGATTCTTTGGCAGCCTAGATCTGGCATGCAAAACGGTAAAATCAGATTCTCAATTCTTTCCGCGCGTAGAATGACAACAAAAAGATCATCCAACTCATCCAACTCCCCATTCTCCAAGTAGATAGCGGAACGACGGCAACTGAACGTTGATTTGTGACAGGTATACCAAGGAGAAAGGGGGTTTATACCTATGGTGAATATGATTGAATCTTTACCTTTTAGTAGGAGAATAGGCGTACTCTAATTTCTAGGATGATAGGCCACCCACGTACGATGCTTGACGGCGCTTATGCCCCTCGACCTCATTGCCCGAGGTCGACCAAGGTTTAGCGTTTAGGGTTTAGAGTTCTCCGTGCGACCTGTACCTGAACCCCTAAAGTATGCAGAATGGCCTTTGGGACAAATTTTGCATGGTTTGGGGGCATTCGTTTATTGACTTTGAAGGTCCAGGTAGCCCTAGACCCCTAAACCCTAAACCCTAAATCCCTAAACGCTTCGCCTTATAAAGTAAACCCTCCGTCCCAGCTTCGGGAGGCATCTCGCTGGCACGACCATCCCTGCTTTCAGATCTACAGCACAGCAAAAACCTTGAGCCCTACACCCTACGTCCGAAATCTTAGCTCCTATAAGTCCTAAGCCTTGAATCCTAAACCCTGGATCCTAAGCCCCAAGCCCTAAGCCTGAAATCCAAAAACCTTAAGCCCCGAAGCCCTAAACCGTCCTACTTAGACCCCTATACCTTATTCCTTTTTTAGGATACCTAGCTTTTGTTTCGTACCTTCTCTATACAACAGTTGGTACCCTAAGAAAGGGGTTGGGTATAGAGGTCTAGGTAATCATCAGGAAACCTCAAGCCCCAAACCTTAAACCCGCGGTTTAGGTGGCGGCCGCTTCGCCGGGTGCCTCGTCGCCTTCGGCCAAGGGGGACTCTGACAATCCGACGGCCTCCGAGGTGCCAGAGGGGTTTCTGGATCAATGTTAGGGATCCTTTATACCTTTTGGGGGTATGGGATTCCTTATATCTATGTAAAAAGGATCCTTCTTTCTTCCTGCCCTAAGGTTTAGGGTTCAGGGATGTAGAGGTTTAGGGTTCAGAAGGCTATAGTGCTTACAGTGGTTTGGGTTGACTGTAGCTCCTTCAAGGGCTTACATAGGGGATCATGTAGGGGGAGTACTATAGGGGGTATTAAGGGGAATACTAGAACTTTAGAGTATAGCTCATATGGCTTCAGGTGTAGAATTCAGCGTCAGAGACTTTCTGTCTGTTTAGGCATTCGGGTTTTAAGATGCGGGCTTAGGGTTTGGAATGTAGCGTTTAGGGCTTCGTGTTCAGGGCTGAAGTTTTAGGATCTTCAAGTTTAGGATTTGTAGCATTAGCGCTTGAGCTTAGAATCTGGAATTAGGGTTTAGGATTTAGGCCCTGGGCTTAAGTTGGAGATTTCTCCAAGGCTATAACTTTCGCGCTTGTTGGCATGGCAGTCATTGTATACACTTAAGAAGCTCCTCTACATGATTGTTATAGGCTGCCGGCTGGATGGAAGTTTCTAGGTTTAGGGTGTAGGGTTCAGGATTGGGACAAGCTTTTAGGTTTGGGGGTTTTAAGGCGTTGGGGCTTTAGGTAAAGGGGTTGAAGCTACGAAAGGGTCGTCACCCGACCTTGCAGCTACGGCTCATAGCCTCACGGGTAAAGAGGTTTGGCATTCAGTGTTTTAAGGTGCACGGTTTGGCTTAGAAGTTTAGCGCTTCAGAAGGATTTGGGGCCTGAGATCTGGGATGTAGGGTTCAGGGTCTAAGTCTTAGGATGTCTCAGGATTTTGTATCTTAGCTTTGGTTCTTACATGTTTGTGGTTCATGGTGTTGCTTTAGACCTTCAGGGTGTAGTGGTTATGGAGTTGTCTGGTCTAGGTGGGGACCTTGTGTACGCCTTTTCTATACTGGCCCCTATGATCTATGTGCGCCTGGTGATTAATTGTAAGCTCCTCCCATCGGTAGCTGACCTCACGATGCTGCCAAACGTCTGGAGTTTCGAATGCAAGAAACTTCCAGGTGGGTGCCGTCCCCTAACAATCCTTATTAGCCTCAGAAAAAAAAACCTTAGGTAAGGTTACCCACCTGGTACCCCTAAAACTTAAATCTGTTACATGCATTTCTGCAGTAATTGAAGGATGTTACGTTTTCGACGTCCCAGACTTCTCTTTGAGTGCAGAGTACAGCTTACAGACGTGCAAAGGCTTGAAGGTGCCAAGATGTTTCAAGTTGTCAACGGCTACACGATATAGAGAGCTTCTAGGGAATATATGACACCACTACTTAAGCACAGTTTAAGGCATTGTTCTTTGAGGGTTGGTTTTAGGGCTTCAGTGGTTCAACAAATGTTTGGGTGCATAGGGGGCATAGGAGGCCACGGGTTTATGTAGCTGAAAGTGCGTACAGGGCCTTTGGGGTTGTATATTGTATTCTTGGTTTCTGGTTGCAGACGATATCCCGAAAAGCGAAGGACCCTAAGCCCTAAACCCCTTTCTTCCCCAATGTAATAACCCTAACCCCCTTATATCCCCCAACCCTTCATATCCCTATATGTAAAATATGATGAGGACTGTTGAAGGGCTGGGTTGCACAAGGACCAAGGACCCAAGTCACAAGTATCAAATAGGGTTTAGGGTTTAGGGATTTAGGGTTTAGGGTTCAGGGTCCCTTATCATGCCTACTACCATCGGCAGCACTCTTGTTTCATACTATACCTACCAAGTTCCAAACCCGTGATACCCCTTCTTACAGCCTTACTAGGGATGCACGAAAGACTGATTGACCTAGTCGTCTAAACTCCTCAAGGGGGTTATATAGGGGAGTCTTGTAGGAGCTATTAAGGGCGATACTCGGAGTTTAGACCCTAAACCCTAAGCCCTAGGTTTGTTAGGGGGGATGCTATACGAGTTTAGACTATAGCTCAGATGCGTAGCGCAAACGGTTTGGGGTTTCGGATTTAGGCTATCGGGCAGATTATGTCCCCTCAAGAGGAAGTCTCTAAAAATCAGGTATCCCTTTTTTGTAGTAGGAACTGTCTTTTTGATTCTGAGTCTTCAGGGTTTGGGGTTTAGCTAGGGAACACCCTCTGAAATTTCCCGTGTTGCGAAGGGCTTCCGCCACCGCAGCTCAACCACGTCTACGGCCCCGGGGGCCGCCAACAACGTCCGAACGGGTAAGGCTTGCTGGTTCAAACCTGAAGGGTCCAAAGTACAAACCACCAAGCTTAAGGGTTTATAGGGTTTAGGGCCAATTTTCCCAAAGGTTTATAGGGTTTAGGGCCAATTTTCCCAAAGGGTCCCAAGTACCTATATGGTA
Organism: Symbiodinium pilosum; assembly: GCA_905231905.1. NCBI lineage: Eukaryota > Dinophyceae > Suessiales > Symbiodiniaceae > Symbiodinium > Symbiodinium pilosum. Next base: position 9,387 of record CAJNIZ010045338.1, read on the forward strand.
CAAAGTATGGTTTTGTAGTAGTAACTCCCCTTATGGTTTGGGTAAGTATGCCCTATATGGGTACTTTGGACCCTTTGGGAAAGCTGTGAAACAGGGCCTAAACCAAGCGCCGCATGAGTTTGCCGTTCTGGTAGGTTAGCCTACAAGTGATATGTTTTTTTTTTCTCGGCAAAGAGGATGTAACGCAACACGGAAACACCCAAAATTTATGGAGAAGCCTAAGCCATAGGGGACCACCCTACAAGTTGTGTGAATCAACTTTGCTTGATAATTCTGTCCGTCGTTCGAGCAAGTACCAACATTATCCCAGGTTCCTTATCAAATAATCTAATATGATATACAGTACCTACCTCAAACGGACCTGATAATACTATTGCTGATTCCTGCAGGCCTATGTAGTGGGGCTTGAAGCTTTTGAGTGTGAGGACTTAGGGAAGTCTGGCGGGCTTTAGAACATCTTACTGGTTTTCTGAGTAATTAGGGAACAAGGGAATATCATCCGTATATAACATATTCCCATAACCCCCACTAACCCCCAAGTAAGATATTCAGCAGACCAAGTCTGATCGCGTGATGGTGAGACTTTAGAGGGATTTCGCCCAACAGGCTCCATTGGTTTGCTGCATGTTGAGTTCCTGTTGACAACCCTAAATCGCCAACCCGTTTTTGCTGTCAGTTCTGTCGCAAAGCCTTTTCTTACAAATCTGGAGGCATAGCCGTGTTTGGAACCTGGTGTGTAATGCCTAAACCCAAAACCTTTAACATGGGGACTACATGCTTTTAAGCCACATGAACCAAAAACTTGTTAGGGCCTACTGTGTGTAGTCCCCGAGGTAGTGCCTAGGGAGGCATTGAGCAACATTGTGCAGATATGAAAAGCCAGCTTTCAGCTGTTCATAATCAAAATCCCAGCTTGAGGCGTTGATGGCCTGCCTGTAGTTCCATTTGTGTAGACTGTTGTGGGTTCTACCTGGTAAGTAAGAGGTTATAACTTATAACTTGTAACTACTTGGTAGCAATCATCTGGGGTTATATGTGCACCTGAAGCCCTCTTGTCATGTAAACCCCAAAGCCCTAAGCCCTGACCCTTGACCAGCTACCTTGGGCCAACTTATCAGGTCAAAGCCCAAAGCCTCAACCCTAGAACTAGGAAATTGCAGCGCGAGGCCCGAACCAACTTGACAATCTGAAGCAAGATTCAAGCTGCTAGCAGCCCATCATCCCTTGTCAAGCTTCATTCGACACACGAGTGACATATTCTTATAGAGTGCAAACACAATTGTTGAATGCACAGCGTAGCAGGTGATAACTTCAGCATGTTCCTGCCAAGGGCATTGAAACTATATGAGCTGTAGTCTAGGCTCCTCAAATGGGGATTATATGGGAGTATCACAGGGCTCGCGAAGGGGGATACGAGGAGTTTAGACTACAGCTCGTGCTGTTCCTCTGTTGGTTCTGCAAAGTGGGAGGGAACGTCAGATCACATGTTTGTCGGGTTCGAGGGATTTGTAGGGTTTAGGGGAGCAGGGTGCGTGGCCTGAAGGGTGTAGGATTTTGGGGGATGAAGTTGGAAGCTTAGGGATCAGTAGCTACAGATGAAAAAGCAAGGGTGGTAGGGTTGAGGGAAGACACCAGGTTAAACAATACTGCAAGGTCCAAGTAGACACCCTCCCCAACACTTTACATGGAACCCGTCGCCCCAGATAGCCCCGCTTCAAAAGGTTCACAATCTCAAGGGTGTTGTGGTTTTAATTTTCACTCGGGCTTATGTCCTGACTATTAACCCTTAACCCCTAAACCCCTAAATCCTTAACCGCTAAACCCTCAACCCCTGAACCCTAAATCCCTAATTTTTTAAAACCCTAAACCATACACCTGGTGAGGATGGGCGACAATATACCACCGAACAGATGCAGCTCGTTCAGCGGATCCTCCGCACGAAGGAAGGGGGCATGCAGGTTTTGGGTTTGGATGTTTTAGGGTTTACGGGTTTGGATTAGGGGTTTAGGGTTTAGGAGCAGGACTTAGGGCTAAAGGTCAATGGCCTCAACTTCCATGGTCCTCCACTTTGGCAACTTGAGCTTTGCAAGGCGTAGGACAAGAGCCTTCGATGAAGGTAGATTGAGTCTTAGTAGGGGAAGCTTAAATCGAGCAGTGGGTAGGAGAACAGCCATGAACTAGGTAAATAGAGTCACGGGTCATCACCACATGAACACCCATATTTCTGCCCCTGTATAAGCCCCAGATATACCGCTATTCTGGTACTTAGATTCACTCCTCCACTACCTTAAGCACCAGTAAGTTGGCACTGGCTTTTGCGTGTGTTCTGGTTGCGGGTTGTGGCTTCAGAGAAAGGCTAGGATGGCTTGCTGGTTCTCCTTTTTGAGGGGTTTAGGGGTTTTAGGGTTTAGGCTTCAGCATGCACACATTTTGCTTGTTTGTATTCCACCTTCCGCTAGCAACAAGGGAGTCGGGGCTTGGATCCCGGAAGCAGTCCCTACATAATCCCCTGTTTCACGAAATTACTGCCCACTATTTGGCCTATGCTTCATGATAAGGTATACAAGGAGTACCCTACTTCCCATAGCCCTACAGTCAAGGCTGCATACTTGACACACTGAAATAGCATGATGCATGCTACGGCATGCTTTCAGGGTGGGATGCTGGTGCTGCTGCTTTCTGGCATCTCCTTCCCGCAGGATTATTACGACATCCTCGAAGTGCCAAAGAACGCGAGCGAAGAAGTTTCAAAGAAGGCCGGAAGTCAGAACTTGAAATGGAAGCTGACTTCCTTCACCTAGAAAGCTGTAATTATGAGGTTTAGAGGTGGGCCGTCTTGTATATGTGGCAGAAAACACAATAAAACCTGAGCTGATGATGCCGGGTAGCTGAGGATTAGGTAGTCTGAGGTGTTGGAAAACACCTTAAGGCCCTGAAGGTGTTAAGGCTTCAGGGTCTCAGTACCTACGAGGTTGACAGTTCCCAAACCATAGTCTGAACATTTTCTCTACTTAGAAGCCGTAATTATGCTTGTGTCCTTGGACCCACAGAGGGAGTTGAGGCCCTGTGAAACTTTCGCAGGGGTCATGTAGCTATATAGTATGTATTTGCAACCCCAAGTAGTTTTACCGGAACCCCTTCAAGCCCTAAGTATACACCATGTACCTACATGGACCCTTTGAGATCAGGTGAGGCATCTTTCCTCGCTTGTGAGCTGAGACACATATATACATGGGAGCGTTTGGGTGTTTGGGTTCAATCTTCTTCGCTTCCTTATGAGACAACAAAAACCCTACAATGGTATCAGAATTCCTTTGCTACAAAAAGCCCTAGAGGCTACATGAGCCATAAACTCTTTAGGGCATCAGGATCGCCCAGTAAGGACTCTGTAGGTCCTTTTTTTGGAGGTATTGAGGTTCTACAGGACGGTACTTGGGAGCTTGGTATAGTCCTTGAGGTTCCATGACATGAGCTGTCAGATTTTCGCCTGGTTACAAGGAGCCGGTGCTTCGAGTCATGGGCCTAAGATTAGGGTTTAGGGTTTAGGGTTTAGGGTTTTCTTACTGGCGGTTAGTACGGAATGAAGGAACAATTGCTATACGGCAGGATGTTAAGTTTAGAGCCCCCTAAGCCCTAAACCCGAAACCCTTAACTGCTACAGTACTAGAAGGATCTATTCCCCCACTCCCTGGAATTAGAAACCAGGCGTAAGTGTTTGCGTCTGCGCGGGTCCAAGAGCATTCTTGCGGGCACTTGCCTTCGATTTGCACACACAAGATGTTAGCACTTCATTTGGTCCCTTTTAACCGTTGCCGCATTGTCATGCCTCAATTTGCTTGCATGACACGCAACAGCTATCAGCTCGTCCAGAAAAACACGTAGCGCGACCTTTCTTCAGTTTCAGTAGATAGCAACATTTGTCTCATGGGTCACCAGCCCTCAACCCTACATCCTAAGCCGTATATGCCTGAACCCGGAACCTTGATCCCTATGAGCCCTCAACTCTTGTGTATCGAAATTTGGCACTGAAGCGTGCTTCAAACCGAACCCTGCGCCTTAAGTCCTCAGCGCCATCAGGTATTTTCCCCAGATAAGGGGACCCAAATATAGACCCCAAAATACTGTAGTCCTTGCTATAGGGACCCCCTAAACGGTGCCCCTGACTAATTTAAAGAAAAAATAAGCCCCAAACCCAGACCGCAGAGGCATACCGCAAGTTGGCGCTGAAGCTTCATCCCGACAAGAACCGCGCCCCTGGAGCCGACGAGGACAGGGAAGCGGTTTGGCGCATGAGGTTCCGGTTCAGGGTCTAGGGGTTAGAGTTCAATTTGGTAGTTTAGGGCCTATACGGTTTTAGAGTTCACGCTATAGGGTTTAGGGTTGAGGGTGCGGATTTCAAGTTCAGGGTTCAGGCTTTGAATGTTCAGGGTTCAGGGTTCAAATCGTGTGGTTTGTTCCCTTAGGTCTGGGCCTCCGGCTGACTAAGTTACAGTATACATGTTCAACCCTAAACCCTAAAGACAGGCACATACTCTTGCAAGAATATGAGGCCCCTAAACCCTAAACCCTCCAGGCTATGGATCATATCCCAATTTACTATATTTCTTTTTTCCTACTACCCCCCCTGTAAGTCAGAGAAGCATGCAGTGAGGGGACTGTAGAAGGCCCAGATAAGACCTTTAAAGCCTTACCGCAAGCCTGGACTGGAAGCATTAAAGTGTGGGAGTATTCCTCAGAGTCCTCTCAGATCCCTTGGAGAATAAACGCATGAGGAAATAATCGAGTATGTTACTAGGGGGTGAAGTATACATAGACATATCTGTATATATATATATAGAGTATATATATATATGTATATATATATATATTAGTTCTGGGACTTTGGGGAGTGTTCTTCCATGGGAGGGAGGTAGAGAGAAGGTGACCTGCAGATGGTTTCATCCAATAAGCCTTGCACACTATTTTAGGCAACTCCTGGCCATCGCTTCTTTTCCTTTAGACAGTTTGCGACATATTCGTCCCCTGTGAACCACGTAAGAGAGTTCGCATACTTCCGTGGGACATGTGGACCCATAATCCTGAGAACCCCATCTGTAAGCTCTGTGTATTTGGTGGAATCTTTGATGATGACAATCTGGGCCACCGCAAGCCCTAAGATTTGGGGTTTGAGTTTAGGGCTTAGGGCCCAAAACCCTAAACCCTTGAACCCACCTAAAGAGGTTAGTTGGGAACAAAGGTCATCCGAAATCTCCACTGTCCATGCGCACTGCGTTACCCCGCCCTCTCCCCTGGATGGCCACTTAAAAGCGTAAATCATCCTACATAGGCTATAGTCTAAACCCCAAGTATCCCCCTTGACGAGCCATATAAAGCTTCTCTTTGCAGTCCCCTGCAGAAACCCTTTAAGGAGTTTGGACTATAGCTGACATACTGTAGTGCCCCACAGCTGCAAGCCAACAGCCTCAGCCCCCTCAGCCCTTAAACCCTGTAAACCTATGAAATCCACTAAGCCCTCAACCCCAAGCTCCAGAGCCGTTTTGGGTTTAGGGTTAGAAGCGTATCAGACAGGCCTTCAAGAAGCTGTCGAAAGCCTTCCAGTGCCTCACAGATCCTGAGAAGAAGCCAGCTGGCCCGACATTTATCAATCACGTAGCGACTCTTAGGACCCTCCTACATAAAGCCTGGTAGCTCCATGGGAGGGGTCAGAGTTCTCAAGTTCTTGTACTTGATAGCGCAAGAGTTTTAGGGGAGTTGGAGTTCGAGGGCTTGGGACATTTTGGGGGGACTGTCTGTTGGCAACGGCGGGTGTGCAGCTTTTGGCAGGTTTTGTTCTCAGCGCATGCAGCCAGCAAGGACTAAACTAGCTAGATTAGGGTTGTTTCGAGTTGAGGTTTTGGGTCAGAAGGTGGGTTAGGCTTGCTCAGGAAAGTTGGTCGGGTGGCTCGCGTCTGAACACCATCTAATGTGACTCTCGTGTCCTTTCGGACGAGATATCATGTATACGAACGCTTGAAATTGAATTTCAAGCGCTGCCTCAGTTAACTTTGGATGAAAGCTGTTACTGATTCAAGGCCTGAAGGGCCCAATTTACCAAGCAATGAGAGCAGCACTTGTGAGGAATCTCCCAGGGTGATACCACATCTTGAGCTAGATGCGACAATGCCGGCATTTGGCATTGAAATGCCTGCCCAAAGCGAGCCCACGAGCACACTGTTGAAACCCCTAGTTAGTACTGGGCAATTTTGGCCCTTCATGAATGCCCTGGCATAGTGCAAGGCAAGTTTATGACACCTACGGCGATGAGGAACGAATCCCACAGCAGCATCGGCATCACTATCAGCAGGCGCGGAGTGCCGATTCAACAGATGCATGGGTGATTATTGAGAGATTATGGTCTGGGTTAGGCCGCAAAGGAAAGTTGAGTATTCATATTCGGGTCCTATATCTTCCTACCGTACTGCTATGAATGGGTAGGGGCTCAACCCAAACTATGATTCCTTTCGGCCCCGAAAAGGTAGAGTATGTTACCTGAAGACAATCTCAGACGGCAATGTCTCCTTCGAAGCCATTCTAAGACATAGGGTACCTTGTTTTGGCAGTTTCCCTAAGTAAGGGGGCCCCAATATAGACCGCACAACATTATACCCCTTATTATGGGGACCCCCAAAATGGTACCTCTAATTTTGGGAAACTGCCAACTATAACTAGCTGATTGATTGGTTGCGTTGCATCGTAGTCCAAGGTAACGTGACTCTGGGAACATTTCCATCATGCAGTCTTAATGCAAGGTTGGCTTGCTGTCGGAAGCTGCACACACGGTGGGAGCCCGAGCACGGAACACCCGAAGCGCAACAAAAAAGGCCACGTCCTCAATCAGATCCTGCTCGGTGGCCCAAGCCTTCATGCCTCCAACAAGTTTCCAGTCTCCCCATAATTAATTGCAAGAGGCCCAAACTGCTGAACTGAAATTCAACCCCTGAACCCCAACTCCGCACTTGCTCCCATGACTTCATGACTCCCAAACAAAAAAGCCGGAACCCGCAACCCTACAGCCTAAACCCTACACCTCTGAAAGCGTAGACAACCTAAACACCTACAGGCCGACATCGTAAACCCCTAAAATTCAACCCACAAATCAACCCTAAACCTTCAAAACGCCTACACCCTAAAGCTTAAAAAGCCTGTCCCCTAAATCCTAAATCCTAAAACCCTGAGTCCTAAACCCTAAATCCCTAAATCCTAAACCTCGTGGCTGCAGGACTTCCTGTATACCCTTGTTGTGAAAAGTTAATTCAAGTTCATTAACAGCAGCCCAGCTTAGGGTCCTTGGAGCCTTAAACAGTGAACCCTAAACCCTTTATAACCCATGATCGTAGTTTCCATTTTGTTTTCCATTATCCCAATATAATTTCGATATAGCCCTATAGTTACCCCAATGGGCCCCTTGACTCCAGGACTTCATGACTCCGGAAGATCTTTTCGCGGCGTTTTTCGGTGCAGGCCCCGCCTTTCACCCACAACAGCGCCCCTGGACTGATCACAGAGTTGAGGGTTTAGGGTTCAACAATTAAATACAGGGTTTAGGGTTTAGGG
>CAJNIZ010045338.1:26508-45256 GCA_905231905.1 Symbiodinium pilosum
CCGGATTTATTATTTATTATTAGGGAGGGGTTTATTAATATGAGGAAGGGATTAGGTTCTCTTGCAAAGCACAGTAGTGTTCATCGAGCCTCCTTTTGGGGTTCTGCGGCAATCTGGGGGAGAGTTAGGCTCCGGTATCAGGGTTTGTGGTTCAGGCCTTGAATATCCTGGGATAGGGCATGGGGATTCGGGCTTGAAGGTGGCGTTTCCGTGCTAGGGTTTTGAGTCGAAGGGGTGGAGATTCTAAAGGGATCTTTTGGAAGTTGCGTACAGGTCGGGTAGCTAAGTGGCTAAGTGTAGCTCTAAACGCCCGCGTACCAAGATGGTAGAGACTGAGACACTTGGACCTCCAATCATTTATCTCAAAATCCAGTTGAGCCCCTGGTATGTACTGGAAGAAAGCTCTTTGGGTATGCTGTGCGGATTTCTGGGGTTAGGGGTTTTACAGTGCGGGTGGGTGCGGGCGGGCGCGGGCGTTCGGGCATGGTGTGTAGGACTAAACCCTAAACCCTTTAAGGCTTAGTCAGGGCTTTTGGGTTCCAGGCTTTGGCTTATGGTACTCCGGCTTAGCTGTGAGGTGGGATATTCTTGGGTTGTTTGAGTGAATATAGAAAGGGGTTCCCTTAGAAATTTTTGTGGGTGTGTATACATCGTGTATATATATATATATACACATGTATATGTGTATATTTGTGTACATTCTGGCTGTCCATTGGGGGAGCACATGAGCAAAAATACTACAAAAGATATACCGCAAAGCCAGCACGGTACTTGTCGGCAGTGCCCCCAAGAAAGGAACCACTGCTTGCGAAGCACCAACATGTCTTGAAGCCCCGAGGAAGTTTCCCAACCTCTTCCGATCCGCGATGTACATGGGCGGATACTGAGTGCGGGCGCGAGGGACGACCGGGATGCGCGACTCTTCGACATATTGTACCTGCTTGGCAAGACCTCTCGCTAGTTGTTGTTTTAATTGAGAGGCTTTTAGGAGCAATAGCCCACCACCTGGGCATCAAGCTTAATTAACATCTATGATGCTCCACAAAGTGCGGTAGATGGTGCATGCAGGGTTATTCAGCATTCTGCTGCGGGCTTGAGGCTGGGCTAGCACATAAGTCAAGGGCTTTTGACCAGAGGAATCGGTCCCACGTAAACTTTGTGGACACAGATTGAGTTCCTCACCCGGATGGAGTTGCCCTCATCCCAAATTTTGAGATCACCATCCTCATCCTGATTCCCGTAGCATTACTGGGAGATTGGTTCACGCGTTTCACGTGATCGCTTATCCCTACAATCAGTCGAAGGCTTGGCCTGCCGCTGGCGTGCCGACCAAACACTTGATACTGCAAATCCTGCACGACCCTAAGTACTGGATACCTAGGGATCTATATCTCAGTAGTCTTACTGGCTTAGTAGGGAACAAGAAAATATGACCACTATGTAGCCCCTCTATAATTCATTCTCTTATGCCCTACACGCGTAAAATCAAGCAGGATTTTGCGTATCAGCAGAATGTCCGGCTGCACAGCAACGGAGGTCGGACCCCAGCATTGCTTCTAACAATCCATACGAGATGGGTTCTCTGCATGTTGGCGTGGTATAGGACCGGTTTAAGGTTTAGGGTTTAGGGTCTAGGGCTTAGGGTTTAGGGTTTATGGCTCAGGGCTTAGGATATGGGGTGCCTTAGTTTTCTTTCAGTGGGTTCTATGGATATGTCGGGGTTTAGGGTTTCTCAAATGAGGCAGCCCTTGGGGACCCCGCATTTATCAAGGGACTGTGAGGAAGACCTGGGGGTCCCACGGGGCCGCTTTCTGCATTTCGAGGGATTACAGTGAACGAGCTATATTACATTATATAATAATTGCCCTGAATGGGGGGAACCCAGCATAGACCCGCAATTAAAATAATCCTTAATATAGGGACCACCAAAAATCTACCCCTAATTTTGAGACCCCCCCCCCCTATCTATGTATATATATATATTATATATAATTTACATGTGTGTATATACATATATATACATATATCCATATACATATATAGTCAGAGCTCTGGAGTGGGGGACATGGTCAGGGAGCCCATCTCGCAAAGGCAGCTGGTGTTAAGGTGCAGCTCGTCAATGCTCAGCCAAACTCGGCTTGGTGTGGCATGCCAATCTCATGGGGCCGCGGGATTCTACGGGGAAGGGTTCCTACTAGTTCCTACGTCCCCCATGTACCCCATGTAGGGGCCGCAAACACTATGCACTATTCCTGCTTTCCGCATTTCGAGCTTAACCCTGCAGTTGGAAGTTGGGCGTGACTGGCCCTCATGCAACCATTTTGCAGGTAGAGATACCAACCAAGACCCCCCCTATCCCGCTGAAAAGAACAGGCCCGTAGGCATACCTGCGTCGTCTGCACGCTCCGAAATCTTGGTTGTGACCAGCAATACTGGCGAATCTGCACAAGGCATTGATAGCTCGTGTACCGTGTCCAGACCCTGGGCAAAACGCTTTGATTTGCAAAAACTGGGACATCTTTCTACATATCAACTTCCTTGTGGCAATCATGCCTTCCGAAAATCCAACAACCTCCAAGCCCTAGTCTCCAAACCCGAATCCCTGAATGTTTAAGCCTGAAGCCTCCCAGTAACCCTGGGATGTGGGTCATACCGCAACTTTTGTAGTGAAGGGCTTGGAGGTAACAAGTCAGGGTTATGCCCCAACTCCCAAAGTTTAAGCAGCCACTGAGGTTGGAAGCACGGCCACTGAATGTGGTCCCTTATAGCCTTTTTTAGGGGCATTGTGGATCCTAGGGATATTCGGGAGAGCAGAATGAACTAGGGATATTCGGGAGAGCAGTAGTTAGGGCCCGTGCTAGCGGGCCCTCGTGTTAAGTTTAGATGCTCGCACATATTACCCTAAGCCCCAAGCCTAAGCCCTAAACTTTGACACCCTAAACTCTAAGCCCTATATGCCCTAATCCGAAATAAACCCACAAGTACCGGGTGCTCAGACGGCCTGGGTATCTTCCTTGCGTCTCACCACCACAACATTTCATCGCTCTGACTTGGCAACCTGCGGTTCGCACAACTCTTGCACTTGAGCTGGGATATTTCTGCGAACGAAGCCTAAATCACTGTAGGTCATGACCGTTCATAATTTTATAAGCCCTATGAACCCACAACCTTAGGATATTCCTGAGAATCTATGTTTTTATGTCGCTTATTTGTATTGTGGATCATAATCCATGGCAATTGTTCACTTACCTGCGAACTTAAACCTTCCTCGTGTCATACATCTATCCTAGCTATCTCTCTGGCCCCAGGCGGCTACACATTTGCTCAGGTTCGGAATCCCAAAGCTAGACCTTTTTGCCTTCTTGCCGTCAGAGCACATGGAGTGAAACCCTGGCTTCGGTTTGATCCTGGCCATACCCGCAGAAAAAGGGTGTCGGTGCTGAAGGTTTCGGCTCTAAATTTAGGAGATCTTGGGGGTTTAGGGTTTAAGGTTTAGGCTGTAGGCTTTAAAGGTTTAGGGGTAGGTCTAGGGTTAAAGATCTGAGGTTTAGGTTGAAGGGTTTGCTGCTTTGGGCTTAGTGTTGAAGGCAGCAGGCGAAAGCCCAGCAATGATACCGGATGCTGATTGGCCCCTCCCAAGAGTTTTAATTACACCTACGTCATATGTAGTTGCTCAAGGCGCTTCATTACGAGTAGCACTCCCCCTTGGAAGCAATCACAAGCTGTCTGCATGAACATGCACTTCCGAGAAGTTGGTGGTTCCTGTTCCTTTATGCACAAGTCTGGGCCTGGTGGAAATAACATTATCGTGGACAGCAGGGGTGGTTCCAACTAGGTTATGATCAGCAGCAGCAGCAGTCAACCTTGCTCAACTACTGAAGTTATAAGCAACGCGTCCCCACACCCCGAGCTCACCAGCCCTTATGCAAGCAAGCAACCCCACCTCGGCCAACGCATACCGCTCAAATCCTCGGCCCTATAGTCCCCCTGACAGGGTATATGGGGACCTTCTTGTAATGTACCCAAAGCCTTATTCTATTTACTTCAGGGGGACTATAAGCTCAACCCCCCTTTTCCCCAAACCATCTAACACTTCAACCACCAACGGCAAATTCCGTTTCTTTCGCCCTCCTGAGCAGGTGAAGGAGCATCCGTTCCGACTAGAGAGGGCAGGCAGGGCATAGAAGCCGGCTACTTAATTATCCTCATTATTCCTGTGTAGCTGTTCCATATTCATAGTATACTGTACCCCCTTAAACTAGGGCCTTACGGAACTTCTTTTAGGTCGAGGGTTTGGAGTTCAGGGTAGTTGGCAGTGTGGAGTCTAAAGCCAGAGCTTCAGTGTGACTAAAGGGGCATCGGGTGGGGGGGTTGAGGGTGTAGGGTGTACAGGGTTCAGGGTTCAGGGAGCTAGTTGTAAGTTTTTTTGAGTAACGGTGTGGGCATATAGGATCGAACGGTGGATTTGGAGCTTGATCTAATACTCTAAGGGTCCAGGGTCAAAAAACGGTTTTAGGACCCAAATATAAAACAATTAATGGTATTTGGGCCTCAAACCATATTATTTGGGTCCTTGGACCCTTAGGGTTACTTTTCCATTCCCTGGCTCAGGTCTGCGCCAAGCTTGCCCGTATTTCTTTCATGTGGTTGGACACTTGGAGGTTCGTAGACGGTTCGAAGTGGAAGTGGGAGAACCATAGGTATTGCCTTAGTCCCTAAACCCTAACCCTAAACCCTAAGCAAAGACACATCTTAGAACTCCTGAACAGTCTAGAGATGGCCTGTGGTTCTGTATGAGCGCCCGTCAAGACTAAGTCGCAAGTGCACGAATGGTGCTGTTCTGCAGGCGTATCAACCTTCATAGGGGGGGGGGGGTTCCCATAAATTAGGGTCCCATTTTGGTACCCCTCAATATTAGGTGCGGCAATATGGTTTAAACCCAACAGAGGTCCAGAATTTTGACAACAATCCATATACCAAAGCTCGTGGTGTGGCACGTTCAACAGGAACACCATTTGCTGTCTCACGCAGGCCCGTGAGTAAGCAGCGTGTGTCGCCGCTAATCAAACATGAAATTTCAGATCGGCTGTTGTACAAGGTCAGTTCCCTACTCACTTACTCAGCGTCCCGGCATAACAGCCTACATGTTTATGTTGGTTCTGAAGAGTGTCGGGGCCCCTTGATGATCTCTGCTGTGGCACCAGTAATCGACGTACAGTTCGTTGTTTGAGGTCGGGAGCCTCACCCCATGTGGCGTTCCTGCATTTACTTCCCCGAAATCTCCAAAAGGCAGGACATACTCTCAAAGGAATTCCTGCATTGTAAGATAATTCCTTCTAAGGTTCCTGGCCTGTGCTATTTGATGGTTCCCCAGGAATCTGCCTTAGTTGCCCACCTCCCCTAAACCCTAAAGCCACGACTCGAAAAGCTCTACACCCTAAACCTATCCCTATGACTCCAGTTACCTAAATAGTGGTTTCTGGGTGTCTACATACCCTAAGTTAAAAAGCTCCAGACCCCAAATCTGAACTGTACAATATTCTAAAGAGGCGCGCTGTCCTACTTCCGCGGGCTGGACGAAGACTTCCCAGAGGACGGCCTGGAAGAGTCGGGCGAATGATGTGCCACACGATGTAGGCTATAGTCTAGACTCCTTAGAAGGAGTTATACAAGGGATTAAATAGAGTTGAGGGTTTTGGGTCTACACGCCTCAAAGGGGGTTGTGTAGGGGACTACTACAGGTGTTACTAAGCGGGACACTAGGATTTTACTATGGCTCATGTAGGGATCAGGGTTGAGGGTTCAGAGTTCAGGGTTCAGGGTTCACAGTTAGCAGGGCTGGAAGAACACTTGTCGCCGTACTGCGAGCCGCGCATGTAGTGCCCTAATCCACCCTCAAGCCTAAACCCTAAACCTTGATCCCTCAACCGCGCGGGAATTCACGCGGTTGTTGCTTTTTTGTGGCATGTTGAGACCCCCCTAGGCTTTGACCAAGGACACGGGTGGTCAGAGCTGGCATCCCTTAATCCGGATTTAGGGCCCAGGGATATTGTACTTGGCAGGCCGAAATCTACAGTATATGGTTTAGCTCTGCAACATAAAATTCAAAACCGTAGCCAAAAACCCAAAGTCTCAACGCCCAAGCTCTAGCTACTCAAGGGGTGCGGTCGTTAAATCCTTCAACTCAACTCTCTCAACACTCCTAAAAAGTCCTTGCTAGCGAGTGGCCCATGAACCTTGCAACCTAAACCTCACACACTCGAATTTGGAGAGCAAACCCTGAAAGCCTTTCAAACCCAGCGTGTGTTTTTGGCTGCGGAGCATGGCCACAACTAAACTTCGCCTGCTCAAACTAAGCTTTACCAGCTGACTGCGGGTAAACGAGGCGCCTAAAAGCTCCCTAAACCCTAAACCCTAAACCCTTAATCACCCCGTTCAAAGTATGGACCTAATTAGCACGCAATCCCCCAGACCTAAGTTACCAAAACCTTTGTAAGGATCCCAATCCACCAGGACCTTCCTTGTACCCTTAATTGGGGGTATATGGTTCCTAATAGTGGGCACTTAAGCCCTGATAGAGGGTAGGAGGAGGGTCTAGGCATTTCAATTATTGTGACCTTCAATGTTGGTTTTGGATTCTTAAAGGGGGGCGTATCAAAGCTAAAATCAGGCCTGAACGGAATAATATAAATGGGTAGGGATTAGAGCTACATCCGGTCTAAACGGATTAATAACAATACAGGAACGGAATAATGCCATGCTCCGTTCTAAAGACACCCAAACAGAGAAAAACAACAGAAGAGAGAGAGAAGAACGCCAGAGACACCAGCCAGGCTAAGCAACCGAACCCCTAATTAGGTAGTCACTGGTAGAAAACTATGCTCAGAGTCTAATTTCCCCAAGCTCCTGTGACGCGAGGCACCTTGCCTTTCTGATGAGGTCTAGGGCTTAAGGCTTAGGATTTCGACTTTAATTCAGGCTTTAATTAAAGGATAGGGTTTAGGGTTTAAGTAAGTGCTTAAGGTTGAGGAGTTAACCAAAGTTTGGGGATCAGGGTTCAGGGATTATAAGGTTCACGGTTTCGGTTTTAGGGCTGGGATGCCACCCAAACAAATATTCCGACAATTGATTGGGTACCCCTCCCCGGCGAATTTTAAGGGGGGGGCTGATAATCAGAACCCCCCATTATAGATCTTATGAACCCCAAGCCCTGAAGCTTACTGCGCCAGCTTGCCTTAGATCTTTAACAGCTCCTTGGCACAGGATGAAGGCTTTGCCCTGAAACCTTGGGCTGCGAACTCAGAATCTTGTGGAGGAGATTTTTCGAAAAAAATGCCAGCTGAACCCTTAGTTAAAGGGACTTTACTGGAAACCCAAAACAGGGAACCGCAAGAATAGAATAGGAATATTATTCCCATTATTTTCCTACCATATTCTTTTTGGGGTTCCCAATATAGTCCCTTAATTAATACTGCAGACCGCCCCTTGTAAACCCTACATATCCCCCAAGGGCTCCCAATATTGAGAGACTCTCACGTCTGAAAATACCTAGGGCGTCGATTACGCTTCTGGTAGGTCAGTGTGCATAGAGCTTATTAGGACTTACCTCTAGTGAGCTAGGTATGAAGGAATGGATCCTCATAGCAGTCCCTATATAACCCATTATGCTATTTGTCATTTGCTTTACCATTTCTTTATTCCCAGCGAACCACAGGCCAGAGGAAGATGGGTGACTGTAGACTTTTTGCATGTCCGTGTAAGGGGGTGTAAGTGGGAGATCCCACCTCGTTTGAGCCATCATCTAAACTTCTTAAACGGGGTTGTTTCGGGGATATGTAGGGGAATATGTCAGCGGTTTTTAAATTGGATACTGGGAGTTTAGACCATGGCTAATGTCACGTCATGAAGGGCACTGGCACAGATTTGAGAAGTTCGGACATGTGTTCGCAACTGTGAAAACACAGCTAGCGGCTAGCGGCTAACGGCGGAGCGTTTTAGTCTTCATGAAAGCTTTCGATTTGCATGCTCGACTGCACCTAGCTCTACAATTGCGCAGTGGTCCGCAAATTCACGGGATGGGTCTGAAGGCATGGGTTCAGAGCAGTCGTCCTTTCATCAGGATGTCACCGGTCAAAAGATTTAAGCTTTAGTCATGGTGTTGGGGTTCTGGATTCTCTTCAGATCTTCATGGTCGCAAGGCTTTGGAGGGTGAGTTTCTTGGCTTGAACCATCGAACCCCTAACCCTGAACCCTAAACCCTAACCCCAGTCTATGGGCTGAGTAATACTATCTTGTTGAGGAGAGATGGTGAGAGATCCGCTGCCTAAACCCCGTGCTCTTCCAAACCCCAAAACAATCCTCAATCAGTTGTAGCGGACCACAGGCTTTTATCTAGGGTTCAGGGTTTAGGGCTTTAGGGTTTAGGCTTTAAGGTTTAGGGTTCAGGGTTTAGGTCGCTAAACGCCAAACCCATCAACCTCCAACTGGACCAGGTTCGCTTCAGCTTTAAGAACTACGGTATCATCCTACAGGAGAAATCTGTTTTTGCCTTGGCTACATGGGCTCTTTGCGAAGGTTTCAGGGACGGAAGGGTTACGAAAGTGATTGTAGGGGGATCATGGGGATTTATATGAACAATCTTGCAGGGAGACCCTAAATCCTAAACCCTGGGCATTAAATAAACTCGGTTTTTTTCTTCAGCAGCCTGAGGAAGTAGGGTTTCGCGGTTCGGGGCCTACAATCCGAGGGGCTGGATTTGGAAATTTTTGAGTTAAGGGTTTAGGGTTTCAGTTCTGCACATCAGGTTGGAGGTGGAAGGTTTCGGGCTTGAAGGCCCGTGGGCCTTAGGATGTCAACTTGACATGCCCAAGTAAAGGTACGGGTATAGCAGCCCAAATAGTTACCAATGTGTGGTTTTGCATTCCTTGTATAGTTGACCTGAACAGGAACCCTAAAGGCACACTACCTACGCCACCTGAATCAGATACCAGCGGATGGATGAGTTTCTCACACAAACTGGGGGCATGTGGGACCCCACAAACATATGGATATTGTGATTCGTTGTGGCCCGCTGATTACTTGGGGTCTAGATTTCGGTGAGCACTCTACACCGTAAACTCTAAGCTGAATCTATAGTCCACCATAAGTAGATAGAATCTGGGGTAAATGGGGATCTTATTATAACGATATACCCTGCGCTACATTCTATCTACTTAAGGGGGACTATAGCCTTTTGTCTACTAGAAGCCGCCTTCTCAACCCCGTAAACCCCCCTAAACCCAGCAACTTCCTGGTTTCCTGCTGTCACTGGAGGTCTCCCAGAAGCCCTGGATGACTTCTACTACATGGGTAGTTCCCCCAAATTGGAGTCCGACTTTGGTACCCCTATATACATATACATACATATACATATATATATATGTATGGTGTCGTACTAGACTGACTTGATAAGCAAAAGGGTTCATAATTTTGACATTACTTTAGAGAGTTATCCACATAACTCCCTATGTGCCATTTCTATTGTAGAGTCCGCAAACGTAAAGTGCAGACGCCGCAGATCTGCAAAACTCGCCTCTCCTGGGGATGACATGAGCCACAGTCAAAATTTGCTCGTATGAGCCATAGTCTAAACTCCTTCAAGGGGGTTAGAATGGGGATTACATAGGGGAGTATTATAGGGGTCCTTAAGGCGGATGCTGGGAGTTAAGATTCTAGCTCATATATGATTAATGGACATGGTTTCATCATTAGGGACTAAATTAGGGACTCTACTGAAACACCTGAGGGATTCCTATGTCCACCGTAACGGGTCCCTTGATATCTTCTGTAAGGCAACTGACAGTGGCTCACGTGGGCCCTTAAAAGCATATATGCTTTCTAACCCTGTTACTTAAGTGAACTTGTTAGGGTTTATGTAGACCCCAAGCCACACTCCATATCAAGCTGAGCGATTTCCCTTAAAGACGTGCTGCCTCGTGCAAAGCTTCGTCCTGGGGATCTACGTTTACAACTGGCGCAAGTAGTATGTACTTCGAACCCCAACATTTGCGACTGAAACTCACCTTGGACCCCCTAGAGCCGATACCTATAACACCTACCTAGACCCGAGAAGTAGGCCCAAACCCCTTAAAGCAGACCAAAAGGCAAGTATTCTACATACCTTTGCGGTTTAGGCACTCTGGGCTCCCTAAACTCTATAACCCTAAACCTTCTCTGGGTTGATTTGGAGCACTAGGGCTGTCCGTGGCCTGAATTCTACGAGCAAGCACTTTGTACCTAGGGTTCAGGGTTTAGGGTTATTCCATAGTATTGGGGATATGGACCCGTAGAATGGTGGCTTGAAGCGTAGCAGGTTTACCGTAGTGTAGGGCGTATCATCCCGCTTTAGGGTTCATTTAGTGCACGAGGTCGTTGAACAGGAACCTATAAGCGCCATATCCTCGACCTTCCCTTTGGCCTCAAGTTGCTCTTGAGGCTGTGGCCATGGGAACGTACGTTTTTCAGGACAAAGATGGCGTTAGGGCCTCAGGCAAAACCAGCCAGCAGAAAATGTTGGGGCTTGAGCTGCTTCGTCAGATTTCATTTATGCAAGGGTTATAGGTGAGTGAGGTTGTTAGTTAATTTTCTTTCTACACGACGACTAAATCCCCCAAAAATAGTTTCCCCCAAAAATAGTTGGCCGGGGCTGGCCATCAACCTTAAGGAGCCGCTTCGTGGCCAACATGATTGTTTGAAGAACATATTCTTGAGAATCCAATTACAAGTCTTGAAGTGATGCCTACTTTGGACCTTAATGTTTGCAAGCAGCACTTTGGATCCCACACTGAAGTGCATCATGTTTCGGTCCCAAAGTCTCTAAACCGCACCTGCTCTGGACTAATGTTAGCCTCATAATAAGAAACCCCCCCCCCCGCCCCCGCACCCCCCGAGGATGTGAACCCGAGCCTCGAACTCCAGCCGTCGTAGCCAATAGTAGAACTGGCCAGTTTTTTGCGTTTTGGCAGGCTGGATTGTGCAATTACGGGGGGGGTGGGTTGAAATTACGTTCTGGGATTTGGATTTTGCAGTTACGCGGGGGTTTATTAATATGAGATGAACATTATCTGGAGGCCGCGGACCTCAAGATCCATGTGCCGAAGAGTTGTACCGCTTTTCCAGGCCTACTGAACCATGGACCATGAATCATACCCTACGTAGACTGTGCACCCCGGGACGCCGAGGGACCTCAGAACGCCAGCACAGTATAAACAGTCTACAGTTCATCGACTCTTCACACAACCTACACCCAAAATCATCGTTTTCCCCCACCAGCCCCCCCGCAAAGGTTGATGAGTAGGTTGCTAGGGTATACCTGGACCCAAAGGACCCAAAGTGTCCTTCTTTGGGTGGGCGTCCTTCATATTCCCTAAGGGTCCAAGGACCCAAATAATAGGGCTTTAGGGCCCAAATACCCTGAATAGCATAGTATTTGGGCCGTAAAACCCTTTTTTTGGGGTCCTTGGACGCTTAGGGATTGAATAATATCGAGAAAAAGAAGGACATCAGACCCAGGCAGGGCGTTTGCTGTTCATGTGTTTTCAGGTCCTGTTTATGATTACAAAGGACGGCTGCTGGGGATACAGGACGTCAGTCTCAAAACTGCCTGGCTACAGTGGATGATGTAATGGTTCTGGATGTGCTCCTCGCACTTTTCCCCCAATATGCACGCAGACAAGCAGACTAACAAACCTGTATCCCACACTTGCTTCCTGAATCCTTAATCCTGATGTAATTAAGGTGGGACCCAACAGCGGAACGCACAAGTCTGAGAACCATCTGTCACCCGTATTAGCCCACATAGGCATGACTTAACCTTACAAACGCTCCTAAATCCTAAGCCTAAACCCTAAACTGTGTGAAGCAGAACTCGGTTTCCAAAGGTCCCTGGCATGCAGGTAGCCTATGTTAACTGCTCTTGGGGGTGTAGTATTAAGATCAAGGGTAGGTATTAGGGTCCCTGAACCCTAAAAAGTAAACCTAACCCTAAAACCCTATAAACCCTTTTGAAGGCATATGAAGGCAAAGACTGTAGATGGGGCTTATAGAAAGTTATAGAGGGCTATGCATAAGGCTATATACAGGCGGGTATGTAGGCTCAAATAGGTTTCGGATAGGGTCATATAGGATCATTGGAATCCAACGTTTCTCACTTTATAGGTTTCTCACTTTATAACTGTAAACATGCAGGCGATTCAACTTCCCCTAATCCCGAAACCCTAAACCCCAAACCTAGACCCTAAACCAAAAACCCAGACCCTGAGCCCTAAACCGACTCACCCCGCCCTAAGTTGAACACGGCGCTACAAGTCCTGGGCATGGGTTCGGGTTTAGGGTTTGGGGTGCAGGGTTAAGGGGGTAGTACGGGAACCCAGTATGAACCCCAGCATCCTTTGCATCGTCTTGACTGAGGGGGCAAGCGAAGCTCAGTACACAATGGGCTGGCTCCTCAAGACTTTTTACGTCCGGGGGGTGAGTCAACAATAAGGGAATATATTAGTATACAGGATGATATTCCCTTATGCCCTACTCAGCACGAGTAAGATAATGTTACCTTTCCCCAAACTGACATGGAAACCCTTGTAGGCCCCTTCTAAACTGACAGTAGTCTTTCTAGGGTGCCTCTTGGGCTTTCACGTTAGTTTGTGGTAGATTTGTGGGAGGACAAGTGGCGGAGGCATCCAGGTTTCTACTCCGAACTGAAGCTGAACCCGAGGGTGATCTGAGAAACTACACTTGATGTCAAAAGTCCTGCGTGACCCTAGTACACTACTGCGCCAAAGTTCCCGAGGTTAAGGGCTAGGGTCATGCAGGAATTTTGGTATCAACCATATTTCCGTCTATTCATCCGGATTGGGCCAGTTCCCTTTGTATCGCCTGTTGCAGGCAGGCTTAAGCTTATGGGTGGAAGGTTCAGAAGTGTGTGCATGAGGCTTGGGCTGTACAACGGGTTGTGCGGGCTTAGGGTGTGAAGTAGGATGTAGGGCTTTGTGGTGAGTTTTTCGAGTAGGGATTTTTGGGTCCTGTTCCTTAACACAACCCAGCAGATGCATGAACACAGGACGGGTGGCTCAAGACGAGTTACAGGTGCAGCGGGAACTACTCAGAGCCTTCACCTCCAACTAAGAGAATAATGCCTGGTTTGGGCCCTACAGTGAGTGACGTAAAAAGGCGGCCAGCGCTACCAGATGACTTCTTGGGGGTCACGTCATGTAAGCCCCCTCCCCGAACTCCAGCTGCTGCTCTCTGGTTTCTATGGCATGAAGGAACCTATTCCTGCAATGGTCTCCAAACCCTCAAAGTTTCTCCAGAAACCTCAGTAATCCCAAGCTTCATTCCATACCAACCTGAGGAACTTCTAAAACTCCGCCCAAACCCAAGCCCTAAACCCAAACATACTTTCAACCATCTTCCACATGCTTTCCATTATCCGTATATAACCCCAAAATACTCTAGTAGTTTCCATTTTCTTCTTCATGATCCTATATAACCCCAATATACTATAGTAGTTTCCATTTTCTTTTTCACTATCCCAATATAGCGCCAATATAGTATAGCCTAAGCCCTAAATCCTAAACCCTAAACCCTAAGTCCTAAAGCCTAAATTCCCATTGTAGCCCTAAACCCCCAAGGCTATGTGAAGGATGCGGAGGGTGCTCTCCGACTCAACTACTACTTTGCTTCAGTCCCAACAGATGGCGAAGAGCTCAAGTTTGGGGAGGACTCCAAGGGTTTGAGGTTTAGGGTTTAGGCTAAAGTTTTGGGAGGGAGGGTTTAGGGTTTGGGCTCTAGGCTAAAGTTTGGGCAGGGCTCCAGTTTCCATTTTCTTTTTCCATTATCCCAATATTACCCCCAATAATATCGTTTACCCCTAATAGAAATACTAATAATACGAGTAATACTAACAATAACGATAATGGATGTCGAAGACCTAGAGTTTGGGGAGGACTCCTTCGAATGTTACACAGAGGGTCCATCTAAGCAACAAGTATGTGCACCGGGCCCAAAGGGGCTGCCAAGTGAGTACTTCGGGGCTCAAGTATGCCCTTTTCAACCCCGCAACTTAGGACCTCATTGATATCACAAAACTCTTGTGGGACCCAATAGGCATTAGGAAAGCTTTGGGTTTTGCGGTAGTGCTGAGGGTGTGTAGGGAGGCCAGGGTACTCCAGGGATCATGACTTGTGCTATAATATTCTACCCACTGAATTGTAAAGACGTCGGCAGTCCTGTAAGAATGAGGCCACTACCAGGTCCAAGGTCTTGTCCGAGGCTTTATGGTTGGGTTTACAGTTTAGGTTTCAGGTTTCAGGGTTTAGGGTTTAGGGTTGGATGGTTTCTTTTGTTCTTCTGTGACGAGTGCCCCCCCCCAAAAGGACAGATGAGCTTCGGGAACAAATTTGATTATGGGATTTTTGTTGTATATTGGCAAGCTAGAACTTCCTTCTATGACCAGACCACCCCACATGGTGGTTTAGATCGAAAACCGTCCCAAGTTGGCCTAGCTTCAGCCTCGGCAATTGTTGTAGGTCTATGGGGTTTAGGGTTTAGGAAGTAGAGCCAGTGTATATCCCAACGGTTCCATGAACCTCTGTGTGTCAAAAGGCTTTCGGGTCCTGCATGTGCAACCACCAACTGGAATGGCTGGTGTAGGTATGAGGACTCTAAACGAAGTAGCGCGCAGTTGAGACGCTGTTCGGCTCCCGAATCGAACAAGAGCGGATTTTTAGTATCGGCTTCGGTCAGTATATATAGGATTCCATCGACTTATTGTTGTTGTGTGCATGCATTGGGTGTCCAAATGATGAGGCTTACAGGTCACGGGTCAAAAGCCGGAGAGCCACTACCGCCTTTATTGGAAAGATCGACTGGGTGGGCAACCTGCAGCGCCGATTCCTAAAACGCCAGCTGTTTTCTTCACCCTCTTTAAACGGGGTTTTGGAAACGGGTCTATAGAATAGCTGAGTATCATAGAATGCCTTCTGCCTGTATCTGACTTCCTGAAGGGTTGCTGACATGACAATACTTGGAGGGTCAGGGGACTGATTAAGTATACCTAGAACCCCTATGACCCAAATAGTAACCGTAATTATGCCCATTATTACCCTCCTTACTAAGTCCCTCTAACCTTCCAAGTAGTGCAGTTGCGAGGAGCCTCGAGAGCAGAATCTCACAGAGATGAATATGGAGGCAGCACCCAGTGAAATTGCATTTTCTGCTTTCCTAAACCCTAAAAACCCCGAAACCCTAAACCCCAAACCCAAATTCCGAACCCCCCCAGATCTCTTGCCACTTTTTTCTTTGGAGCTTCGGGGTTGAAAAGTATGCCAGCACAGGGAAGCTCAAAGTTGTATGCAGCATGCTGTAGGGGCCTGAGCTTTTTGGGTTTAGGGTTTAGAGTTTAGGGTTTATGGTGCTTGATTGCTTGTATGATTGGGTGTTGGGTATTTCAACCCGACTGAGAGTTTAAACAGTAGAGGTATTGACTTAAGCACCTACAGTACCTTATAGCAACGAGGAGGACATGGGATGAGACTAGTCAGGGCATAATCCCTCCCAAAAAATACATCCCCCTGCCTCCACCCCCTAAGAAGGAATATTCCCTTTGACATACAGTGGTGTACCATGTAAGTTTAGTACTAGGGGAGAGGAATTATAGCTGCAAGAAAGCGGATCTAACGTTGTTGGGAAGAGCTAGTGATGTGAGCCATAGTCTAAACTCCTAGTATCCCCCTTAATAACCCCTTTAGAAGTCCCCTATATAATTCCCTATATAAGCCCCTTTAGGGAGTTTAGACTATGGCTCATGTGGGCCCGGGCCTGCGGGGTCCAGCTTGGATTTGGCTTTCCCAGATTCCCTGAGCCTAGCCTCGACCAACTGAGCTATACTCTAAACTTTATATGGGGGTTTCCCAAAATTAGGGGTACCATTTTGGGGGTCCCAATAATAAGGGTTATAGTATTTTGGGGTCTATATTGGGGTTCCCTTATTTTGGGAAATTACCATATAAGGGATTATATAAGCGACTACTATAGGGGCTCATTCAGGGGGATACTAGGAGTCTAGACTATGGCTCAAATAGTAGAGTTTAAGTTAGGGTTTAGGGTTTAGGGTTGTGATGTAAACCTGAAAAGCCTGCAGGCCCATATCCCCCAGTTTCCCCAAACTTCGAGTCCTGTTGTAGGATCCATCTCCGGGGGTAAGTTGCGTGGCCCCTTTCGAGGCTCCGAGGTTCTTTGTAACACCTATAGGTTAGGTTTGTTTAGGGTTTAGGGTTTAGGGGGTTCTACAAGGTGCCGTCTTTCGGCTTAGATTATGGTGATCCTGCTCCTACGGAGACAGGGGTTCAGTATACTAGACAAGCAAGCAAGAAGCAATTAGCAAGGGGAAGTCAAACTTAGTCCTTCAGCGCTTGAAACCCGCCCCCATAAACCCTAAACCCCCGAGGCCCGCACGTGGTATGCCTAGATCCCCATAAATGACCTTTACAACTCAACCCTATGCAGTATGCCTCCATCCGTGTAAGCGGATAGATTATTCTTTAAATATGTGCTGGCTCGGCATCAACGATGGCAGTGGGGCTAGAGCCCAGCATCAGTATTCTGAAGCATGGAATGATTCAATGGTGGTAGCAAAGGTATGTGAGCCTGGGCAGTGGGAGTGGGATGAAATTTCTAGGTGCTACATGTGAGCAGCTTGGCAAGCTAGATTCAAATACCAGGCACGTTCGCACTGCACATGCCCTCTGAAGCCACTCGCACAACAGTACCTTGGCCCGGTCGCGCGTGACTCCTTCTGGAGTCACTCCCACGGCCGCTCGCCAAAGCCTGTGCGCACATTCATTCTGAGTGGCCGGGCACAATGCTCCCCATAGGTCCCAAATGAATTGCATTTTATTTGGTAGTTCCCCTACATAGGGGGACCCCAAAATAGACCCCCAAATACGGTCCCCAAAAAGGTACTCCTAATTTTGGGAAATCTCCATTTGGGGATACGATGGTACCTATCCGCAGCAGACCCTGGGAGGCTGCGCAGAACAACTGGGCCAAGAAGCTGGTGCAGGCGCAAGCGAGGGGTCGAAGCTAGGCTCCCAAACCCTATAGTCCCCTTAAGTAGACAGAATCTGACTTTGGCTATATTATAATAAGATCCCCTACCCCAAAGCCAACCCTAAACCCAGAACCACAGATACCAAAGAGCGCTGGCTGCAAAATCCCTCTTGAGCTTTCTACCTCCCACTGTAGTAGACTAACCCTGATCTACAGATCCTAAAGCCCTAGCTGCAAACCTACAATTTGAGCTTTGTACCTCCCCTCCTACTGTACTATATAGACTATGGTGATGGGATTTTTTGGGACTGTGGGGTGTAAATCTAGAGTTGGTGACCTACGAGTCTCGCACATATGGGTGTTACTCAAAATGGCCGATGCATAGTCCCCAGCTTCGGGTTTAGGGGTTTAGGGTTTAGGGTCTAGGGTTTGAGCTATTTGGAACCCCAAGGTAGGAGCAGAAGATCTGAACCCTGAAAATGTCATGGCCCACCTAGCTCACTAGCTATACAGTGGCGTAGTGGAGGGTAGTGTAGTGTAGCGTAGCGCAGGGCGCTCGACACCGTCTAGGCCCCGTTTCGTATCTACACAAGATCCTCGGAACGGAGGGATCCCGTGTACAGAAGTAGTCTGGAGTCTGGAGTCTGGAACAATCAGGATCCCCTCACATACCCCGAGTATATAGTACATATTTTGATTTATGGACCCCCGGAACCCAGGTTTGTGTGTGCACGCCTCCGCGTTTTCAAGTGAGAATGCGTCTTGATAATCCGGGTTCTGTGCTTTGCATCAGAACGACACCAGCTTGCCCAGCTTGGAGAATGCCATGTGAATCAGTTTGTAGAGACGGAAGTACGATCTTCTTGAACCCTGAACCTAATCATGTATAGTATGTAATGTAGCCCTAGGATCCAGTTTTATTAGGTTATATCTACTTCTGGCCCCAAAGTTTACCTACTTGGTGTCATTCGGGGCTCTAGGGTAGGGCTTACGACATGGGACCACAGCTGTATGAGGTGGGCAACAGCTATGCCGGCCACCCAGACGGGAGTTTCTGACGAGAATCGCTCTATAATCCCCAAAAAATGGCACGGGGGTTTCCCAAAGCTAGGGGAACCTTTCTGGGGGTCCCAATGATAACGAGGATTATAGTTCTACGGGGTTTATAGTGGGGTCCCCCTATTTTGGGAAACTGCCACATTGACTTTGCCCACGTAGGACACCACTTGTTGAGCTAAAAGCTGTACTATGGCGACATGACGGTTAGCAGTCATTGTTCCTTCCATTGTATGAGTTAGCTCTTCCAGAGCCATTCAACCGCCTGAGTGCCGTTCCTGGTAATTGTGAGGTCATGAAGGGCAAGTACAAGAAGACGGCGGAGACGTGACTTTGCTGAAAGGGTAGTTTCCAAGCAGGTGATGCAACAGCAGGTATACTACAGGCTACAGTCATGGAAGTTCCCTGTGGCAGGGTAGCAAAGGTGTTCGTCCGCTTTTCTGTATCCTTTTCTTTTGCGAGTTGTATGCCACATACTAAACTCATCTCAGGTTCCCTTTTTATACCTATGTGCACACTGTGAAGCAGCCCTGAAGGTTGATCCTGAGCAGTGGCTGTTTGACACATGAGCCCGCCCAACCCCTCATAACTGGGTTGCTGTTAAGGA
>CAJNIZ010045338.1:53860-66133 GCA_905231905.1 Symbiodinium pilosum
CCTTAACAGCAACCCAGGATAGGGCTCAGTGTTTGGGGATGAGGTTGCTCCAGCGCCGATTGCGTGTATAAGCTTCTATGGGTTTCCTACGGGGAGGAGAAGGTGTGGTGGGGGGTCCAGGCTTCAAGTGCTTTGCCATAGGGTTTGGAGTTTATGGCGATTGCTGACCCGTATGCAGTTTATGTAGCCATTTCCTGTAAGGCAAAATCTGCAAACATGACTCTGTGACGTTGAGGCTTCAAAGAAAAACCCAGACACGGCCTAAGAGGCAACCCTGTAATCGTGGTACAGTCGCTTGGCATCCGCACGGGCCCTTGTGAATCATTTCAGATTCTAAATAACCCCTCACTACCCCTTGGTTGGGACTCCGTTATAGTCATATGATAGTTATAGTGTTCTTATTGTAGGTGTTGAGGCAAGAAAAGCCGCCTTATTAGTGAGGTACCAGGACATACGCAAAGGTATTGGGCCTAGTAGGGTGGGACATAGGTAGACCTGCGTTGGTTGGTGCGGTTTAGGATTTAGCGCTTAGGGTTTACCTGAAAACCCCAATTACATACAGTTTCAGTAGAAATTACTGACCAAAGGCTTGTATAACCCAAAAGGATCTAGGTGGAATGTTAGCCAAACCTTGTTTCTTTTCTGGCAATATTGGATGAAGATGTTTTTCTTCTGGTGCTGATGTGGGATATCAAGATTCCTTGTATGACGCTGCCAACCCAGGACCTCCATAACAAGTACATACAACTACCAAAAATTCTTTCGCATGTTTGTGAACAATCATATACTGGAACTCCTTTCCGCCCAGCACTCTTAGAAAAGTCCTGTACAAACAAATCGCGATGCAGGGCACCATCCGCATCAACATGCACCATGCGCACTTCCCCAACTACACGGAAGTCAGGACGGGCCACATCCATGAAAGTCAGTAGCCAGGGACATCAGGTGAGATTCCCAGCTAGAGGTTTAAGCAGCTGCTGGCTTAGCGGTTTTGGATTTCGCGCCGGGCACTTGTGTTTGTCTCTCTCTCGAGAGGTTGTCCCAAAGTGTGCAGAATGTCCAACTACAAGCACAGGTCAACAGTCTCACCTAAACCCTAAACCCTAAACCCTACTTCTGAGTAGGTTTCAAAGCGAAGGCTTGCAGGTTGATCCTGCAGCCCATCGTCAACAGTCTTCTAGAGGGTTCAAGTCCAAGTACTGAAACCATTAAACCCCATAGAACCCAAACCCTGAACTGAAAAAAAACAAACCCCTACCCTCCCCCTAACAAAAAAGTCCAAACACCTCAAGGGTTGTAGCCTATTGGCCATTGTTCAGGGTGAGGGCCGTGGAGTTCCAGTTCAGTCTTACAACCGTGGCGCCAACCCAAAGCCTACGCCCTGGAACCTAAGCCTTCAACCGTCAACCCTAAACCCTAAGCCTGAAACCCTTAACCCTATCATAAGCCCTTAAGCAGCCAAACCCAAACCCCAAAGATCTAGCCTACCCTTATGACTATCAGTATGGCTCTTATTTTAATTTCATGAGCATTAGTATTCTTCTTGCTTTTTTATTGTTACCACCGTCTATGTCAGTACTCATCTTTAATATTAGAACTATTGGTTTATTATAGATACTGTTAATATTTTGACAAGTGTTAAGTGGTGAAGGGGCAATTTCCTAGTTTCAACTGACACAACTTTTGTCGTTGCAAGTGCACGTTCAGTTGGTCGAAAGGTAAACTCCAAAGCCGCAGACCTCAACACAACTTCGCTGAACTCCACAACCTACGAACAACACGCACGACCCAATTCCAGCTGGATCCTTGTAAGGAAGTTTAGGGTTTAGGGCCATACGTGCTAGAAGATCTGACACACCCTGATAGATGGTAGAAAACTCAACCCACAACTACAGGCCAGTGTACTAGTATGGGCGGAGAGCATCCACTAAACCTCATGCTGCAAGGATTCTCTCATGGAAGGCTCCCCCTCAGAAACATGCGAAGAGCCACATAGACGCCTCAAGTTATCCTTCTGACATAAGTTTACAGCTAAGCCAGTTCAGCCCAATGGCAGCCCAACAGAAACCAACAAACGATTGAAAGTTCTTAGTGAACAAATACCGTGGCCCTAGACTCTGGACCCTAAACCCTAAACCTTGATAACAACCTAAAGCCAAGCCTCCGACCAGATATGCACAGAAGCGACGCAACTATTCCCAGTACCAGAAACAGAAAAACACGACTGCTTCCTAATTACTTGCCTTGGTCCTTCAGACCCTAAACCCAGACCTGCGGGTTTCTAAACCCTCAGGCCAGACTCCCACAGCCCTCAACCGTAAACCCTCAACCTCAAGTTATAAGCAGGAACTATTGAATAGTCCCTTGTAATTCCTGCACTCGTGTTTCGTAATATACCTACCGAAACCCTAAACCCTAAACCCTAAACCATCTCAATCCTAAATTCCAAGCCCTGACAGGATGTTGAAGAAGGAGGAAGTCCGAGCTCCCATCCAACGCAGCCAGGTGCTATGCACAGGGGGGTTCAGAAATAGCGGGTGTAGGGTGTAGGGTTTAGGGAAGCAGCTGTGGAGTGGCGTAGAGTGGGTTTAGGGTTGATGCCTCAAGATTTCGGAGCTCGCGCTGAGGGTTTGGAGGTTTTTACAGGGTTTGGCGGTCAGGTCTCAGCATTTCAAGCTGCGGATTTGGTGTCAAATTCAAGGCATAAGATTAGGGGTCGAGAGTTTAAGGTTCAGGACGCCTCTATGAGATTGAGGGTTTCTGGCTGGGGATTTGAGATTCAGTGTTTAGGATATGAGGGTTCCGGCTCTTTGGGCGTATGTCTACAGATTCTAGGGCTGTCGCTTGAGGGTTTATGTGTGCAATTCACTTGTTAGCATCTGTTGGTGGAAGGGTCCCGTATTTCTTCAAGCGCCGTGTTTGGTGAGATTACTGGTAGGTCCTGCAAGGGCTAGGAAGGCCTGCGGATTACGAAAGGACATTTTGGGAAAGTCTTCCATGTTCAGGGACATGTGAGCGCGCCACGCATGTGCAAGCTTGATCTTGTCCCGCCGTGTCCACCATTAAAGAGAACCACCATCGCCATGCGCATAAGATTCCCGCAAACACCAAGACTTCCGCCATATGGCTAGGGCCGGAACCCCACCAGGCTCTTCCGGTGAAAAGCCAATTTCGACAGCTTGCTGCCAGGTCCTTCAGGCGCAGAAGGACCTCCAAGGGTTTGGAGCTAAGGCAGCTAAGGACTCACTTCCACCAGAACATCTGGAGCGTAGTTTATCATTGCGTACCTTGACTTCAAATCGGTTGAAGTGCTCGAGAATACGTTTTCAAGCCTGTTTTGTTCTAAGGAATTCGGATTGCTGCTGTAACCAAATCTAAGCTAAGTTGCGATAGCAAGGAGCCGTGTAATTCGGCGGTATCGCAACTGAGAGTTAATGCTCCTGAACAGCAACTGAGGATTTCTAGAGTTTGGATGTTATTAGCGTCAGAGCCCAGGGCCGCAATCCTGCACGTGAATGAACCAAATTTTAGTGGCCAGATTTTGGCTGCACAGGGGTCGAAAGTTCAGGACTTTCTGACCGTGAAAAAAAAGTCCCAGAGTCCTGCGGATATGGTTTAGGGTTTAGGGTTTCGGGTGCGACATGGATAGCCTTCCAGAAGGCTCAGCAACACATATCCAGAATGGTCAGGCTGAGCACAGCTCAGCAGAATTTCGAGACATACTCGCACATGTGGGCACAGAGAATGAGCTGGCCTGTGCGCAGTGATCTAACTACCTGACACGCATTAACTTTCGCCATCAAGATCGATGAAACACGATCGACGATTCGCTCGTAGGAATCTAGTGGTTCTTGGTGGGTTGAAATTGTCACAAGGGAGGTGTTTAAAACAATTCATGGTGGAAGCACCCACACCCCGCTCCCACACTGCGAAGCCCCAGAACCCAGTTCCACAGACCTGTTTCCGAGGACCCTCCAACCACCCTACTTCAAATAGGTAACCCCAGCCCCTATAAGAAGGATCAAGGATCCTACGAACGTCATGTAATAGTCGGAGGGTCCTCATTTTGGGTCGGGGGCAACCCAAATCCTCTTCTTGGTTGCAGTCTAAGTAGCCACCATTATGGACCACAGCCCCTCGTTCAGGGTACTCTAAACCTTCAATCCTAAACGCTTGCCCCCCAACCCTCAGCCCTAAACCTTCAACCCTTTACCGTCCTTGGCCAGGACTGGGGCGATGGAATAGTGGAGATTGGCAAGTACGGCCGGAAAGTGCTGGAGCGCGGGTTGAGGGTGTAAAGGGTCCGGTGCCTCATAGAAGAAGAAGGAATGTTTCTCTCTAGAAGTCCCTATAAAATTTCCTTCGCTACTCCTTATGAAGTTCCTTAGTTCCAGGTAATAGAACCCGAATATGAATACTATAATCTAATATAATCTACTATACTATACTGTATAACCCCACTATAACTCTAGTAGGGATTATGTGGAGGGGCCTGGGACGCTTATCGCCCACGGCTTACTTCTTTTTTCCAGTTAAACCATTGTCTTGGACCCAAAGGCTGTGGCCCTATGAAGATACAGTCCCCCTTAAGTAGATAAAGTATTGGGTTATCTTGGGCTAATGGAAAAGAAGATGGAAACTACTATTTAGGATTTAGGGTATAGTCCCCCTGAAGTAGATAGAATATGGCTTGGGGTATATTAGAATAAGATCCCCATGTACCCCCATATTATATCCACTGAAGGAGGACTATTTGTGTTGCGTGCAAAGTTCGTCTTCAAACAGAACACTGAAATCGTGCGGAGTAAGAGGTCTGCCAGGGCCTTGCTTTGCCGGATGTACGTGGATTCTGGGTCAGATGTGCTGTAGTCTAAACTCCTTCAAGGGGGGTTATATAGGGGGTTATATAGGGGACTACATAGGGGTTATTAAGGGGGATACTAGGAGTTTAGACTATAGGCCAGATGGTTACCTTAACCCTAGGGCTCCATGTCTATCAATAATACCTACATTGGAACCCAATGTCTATAAATAGTGCCTACATTGGGCCATTTGGAGCCCTAGGGTAATTGTCACCGCTACCATGAAGTTTGCATACATACATTTTTCACGGATTAGGAATGTTCTGTCCTTCAACCCTTAACCCTAAAACTTGGGTCAAAGGTACTGGCAGGCTGCTCAGCGTTAACCAGCCTCAGCGTTCTGGAAAGCTAGGTGTCCTCGTGATCTACAGCAAACAACGATAGTTTTTTACGTGACGTTTGTGTCGTTTTTGCTGGCCTCATCTTACAAGCAGGCAAAAGTCCAAGTTGTAGCCAGGTCATATTCTGAAGTCTTTCATAATTATTGTTATGGAAGCCGGAGTTTCGTATTAATATTTCTACCTAGCTTCAAGAAAGACCAGAACCAATGAGGCCGCAATGGGGTAGTCCGTGGGGATGGCCCACAGATTGTCCTGGGCTCCAAACAGCCCAGAACGGGTGCTATCGTTGATGCTAAAACTTCCTGCTGGACCTTACATTGCTATACCATGTCACCATAATTCCCAGGATAGAAAGCACTTACGGTCATGCAGGATTTTTAGTATCGGTGAAGATTTATGGACTTCAGGGCCCAAGGCTGGCAAGACTTAGAGATTCAGAGATATGTTGTGTTTACCCGCGAGTTTACATATACATTCATGTATTTCCTGAAAAGTGGGGACCTTCATCAAATAGCAAATACTTTGTACATCTCAACGGACGAAGTTCCCTGCACATTCTCCCTCCGCAAGACACTGCATGCTCGTGTTCTGCGATCTTGGCACTATGCAGGTGTATATGCACATATCAGAAACCATGTCCCGCTGCAACACAAAGAAGGCATGTAGCACATGGTTGATCCGATTTGCGTCTTCCTGCGCACAGGAGGTCGAGGAAGAGGATAAGTTGAAAGGCCTTGTTGGGATCCATTCCCACAGCGACGTCAACAGGAGCCACCAGGGTTTAGGGCTTGGGGTTTAGGGTTGAGGGGAGACTTGCAGACAAGGTTTCGACAGCTTGGCTAGATCGGTGGTCATGTGCAGCTTTGGAGTTTGCAGGGCTTTGGAGGGCACTCTAAACCCTAGCCGACGTGTCAGTCTTCACGTGGCATATGCTGCGCTACGGATATCGGGAGAGACTTCCAGGGTTTCACGTCTAAGGTTTGCTCTGTTGGTTGATGTCTGCAGTGCTTAACTTGGAGGTCGCTTCAGGTCTTGAAGCTACAGGGTTTGCGGTTTGGGGTTTAGGGTTGAGGGTCTAAGGTTTAGGTTTTAGGGTTTAGTATACAGATTGTAATTGTATCTGAACTAGATCGTCTTGACAGAATTGTCTTGTATAGACGTCTGCGATCCTTTTGAATCGCATGTCCAGCACATGTGGACTTTGGCAAGCCGGGTTCCACAGCTACGTTTCCTATGTGTCCTCTGAGAAACCAACGAAAGAAGCGTTGCATCTTACCCCATGTCAGAGTGCAAGCCGTTAAGTCCTCAAGCCTAAAAGCCCCTAAACCCGGTAACCGTAAACTAAACCTGATTCCAATCGTGCTGGAATTGCCTAACCTTTCGCCCAAGATCTACAATTTCCTTTATATGCTTCGGTTTCAGGCTCACTGCTAGGTAATTAAGGAATGACGGACTGGGTTACACAGACTTTTCAGGGGCATTACCTGGATAGGGAGTATATATAATTCCTCCATTCCTGCGAAGAATCAATAAGTAGCGTGGAGGATTAAGCTTAAAATCTTAGCAAGCACACCTGAGCAGAGATCAAGACTCCCCAAAAAGAAACAACAACTCGAGTGATAGGATCGAAGCCATCATAAGCAGAAGCCACCCCTCGCGTTTCGCCTTAAGAGCCGAACGCTTTGTTTTGGGGGGCTCTGCTCAGCTGATCTTGTTTTTGCATGTCTTTGCTGTGTCCGTGCTTCCACCGTACGCAACGCAAGCTTCTTTGACCCAGCAAAGGACCTCCGAAGTCAAATTGGTTCTGTAAGCTAGTGTCCTCAAAGCTGATAACTGCAGTGTCAAATTCCCACAGGATCCCAAGTAACTATATGAGCCATAGTCTAAATTCTTAAATGGGAGGTTATGTACAGGATGATATAGGGGAGTAGCTAAGAGGGATACTAGGAGTTTAGACTATATGGCTCATATAGGGATTACTAGCCCAAGCCAGATCATTACATCCTAGTATAGAAGCCATACTTTGTACCACATAGATACATAGGATGTTGTGGGATTGCCACTGTCAACACTTTGAACACTACCTGGACCCTAAAAGTAGGTAAGATAATAGGCCCAACGCCCAAAAACATAGCCACAAAAGCTATTATTCTACATACTTGTGGGGTTCAGGTACTTACTTTGAGGCCCTAAACCCTAAACCCTAAACCCTCCTGTGTTCATGGCAAGGCCCTGATCATTGTCGTGGTTGTTGCTTAGGCTTTGTTGCCTAATTAAGGTTCATCACCTCCCCCCCTACTCTCCCAATCATCAAGCCACCCCTTCTAATAGTTTAGGGTTTAGGGTTTAAGGGTTTAGGGTTTAGGGTTTAATAACCCACATCCCCGCTCATCTTGTGAAACCTCCGGTATTCTTTTACATAGATTCCAGCACCGGCTAGGAGTGTTCTCTGGGGACGAGCTGCCGCGTTCGTGGACAAGCTGCGCCCTCGCGGTAATCTTCCCATGTAATCACACTATATTCCCCATAAAGCCAACTAAATCCTAAACCCATAAAGCCTAATACTAAACCCATAAACACCCATCCCATAAACCCCAAACCCATAAAGCCGAAACCCTAAACCCATAAAGCCCAAAGCCTAAACCTTCAACATATCCCTTCAGCCCTGGGACACGAAGTTTACAAACGTCGTTACCTACTCTGTGGCCGAACCCTGGAATCCAAATAGCCCAAAGTAGATTTTTTTCTATTCATGGATCCCCAGGGTGCCCAAGGGGTCCATGTACCCAATAACTAGGTACTTGAGATTTGGGTAATAGTAATTATAGTGCAGGTTTTGGGTAAGTATATGATTATTGGGTACTTGGACCCTTAGGGGTAAGTATAGAGTATACTAAAGATTCTAGTGTGGAGCCTCAAAGTAGGAGAGTACGGGACCGCGAAAAGGATCTATCATTTTTTTAGAGGGTTTCGGATTTTGAAGGTAGAGATCTCATCAACGGTCGGGCCCAGTGTGGGCAGCTTCCGGTTTGTTTAGAGGGACCGTGGCTTGAGCCCAAACATCCAAGGTTTGGGGTTTAGGGTTTATGGGTTTACGAATTCTACTGTTTTTTGCATGATGCTTCCTAAAAAGTTAGCCTTTCCTTTGAGTTAGGGCTTAGGGAAAAACATACCCTTTCCTTTGAGTCAGCTATGTCGCATCTTGCCTAGATACCCATACCACCCGATCTACATGTGCCCCATCCGAAGCCCAAGCCCCAAACCGAAACTTTTAGCGCTAGATTATCCGTATGCAGTTCCAGTAGCATGGCATTTCAGACATGGCCCCCTTGAGGAACAATCATGTTGACTGCAGTGGTTGTAAGGAAGGGAAGTACTACAGTTGATACTGGAAATCCTGCATGGCCTTCAGTAGCTTATTATACGTCATGCATCAATAGTTTTGTGTTAGCCTTCAGCCCCAACGCAAAGCAATTATCTACACATGTACCCATACTCTTTTAAGCCTTAGCCGCTTGCCAGGTATGCATTCAGCGAGGGCCAAGTGATCTTGAAGGCAGGCCCTTTCGATTTTCTATGGTACCTTGTTAAGTCCCTACAGTTGATCTTGGAGTACCCCTATTGTAAGTTTAGGGTTTGGGGTTTAGAGTTGCATGTCTGTAGTCGCGACTTCTTGGTCTTGAGTCTCCTAGTCCTTTCCCCAATTCTTTGAGAATTAGACCCAGTAACGCTGAACCCCCAAGCTCTAAACCCTGAACCCTAAACCCTAAACCCCTCACTAGAACTCCCGGCATGATAAGCCATGATGAATCAAACCTTACAGGTTACCGAAGCGTCGCCTGGCACGCGGTGGTTCCGCCGCATTTGGGGGGTGTGGGTTCAGGATTTAGGGTTCAGGTTTTTGGAGTTTAGGGTTTAGGGTTCAGGTTTTGGAGCTTAGGGTCTAGGGTCCAGGTTTTGGCGTGATAGTTTCTTGGGTCTCGCGAAGCAAACTTCCTTGTTTTTGCCACTGCGCACTCGTAAAACACAC
The DNA here is from genome assembly GCA_905231905.1 of Symbiodinium pilosum. Classification (NCBI taxonomy): domain Eukaryota; class Dinophyceae; order Suessiales; family Symbiodiniaceae; genus Symbiodinium; species Symbiodinium pilosum. Next base: position 63,094 of record CAJNIZ010045338.1, read on the forward strand.
AAAGGCGTCTTGCCCTCCCAAACCTTCGACGCTAAAGCATTGCTCTTGCAATGCGAGGTGGTTCCTATTACCTATGCGGAGGCCTTATGATACGGAGGCTTTCGTAAACAGGGGGCCAAAATAGCCTAAGGTATAGATCCTACCACATTATGACCCTTAATACATCTGAGCCTTCATGTTATGAACCATTTTGCGACCACAATGTCACAACCTGAATGGCTTTTGAGACCATCGTGACGTTGTAGCCTGACCCATATATGGTATGACCTCCGAGACCTCAACACCAAGAGTTTTGACCTGGACCAATAGCATTGAGGCCTCCGCTATGGATTGGGAGTTTGCTGCATGCATCCCTCAACCCCCAACCCTAAACCCTAAGCCCTAGGCCCTCAGCCTTTTTAACCCTAAGCCCTAAAGCCCAGGCCTTAAGCCCTAAGCCCTAAGCCATAAACCCTAAGCCCTAAACCCTACACCCTAAACTCTAAGCCCTAAACCCTAAGCCCTAAACATGTTTGGCCAGAATCATCCCATGCGGGGCCGAGAACGTTCAGGCCCGAAGACTTAAAACTGGTTGGGTTTAGGAGTCGATTTTACAGTGCCTGTGCAAGCATCAGGGTTTAGGGTTTAGGAAACAGAGGGCAAGAAGGTTCAAGCTGCTACACTACATGCTTCCGCAGAATCTTAGCCTACCCTGAGCACTTCTAACAGCTGCCTGCATGCGTCTGCTGGAAATCTAATCTGGTTCTGTGTTCGTAGCCTGGGGCTACAAAATGCACATATTCCTTCATCTTGCATTATGAAGCAAATTCGACGGAGGTGCCAGAACCTTGTTGCACAAAACTGGATGGTGGCTTTAGCAGCTTTCCTCATTGAGCAGTATATGTAGGATCAGGAGGCGTTTGTCGAGGTTCCTTCAAACAAACAAGCCCTTTACTTCCGTCCATAACAGCCAGATTTCGCACAAATCGGCTAAACCCTACTGCCTAAACAAAGCCAGGTTTCGCACAACTCGGCTTGGCACTGCTTGGGCCTGAGCGCTTTAGGGTTTGGTGTTTAGAGCCTCTGCTGGTTTGGGTGACTGGGGTGACGGTCCGGGCTTAGCGTTCCGGGGTCAGGGTGTTGGATTAGTGTGTGAATACGAACTCAGGGCCAAGGATTTAGGACTCCGGGTTTTGGAGCTTGCGTTTTAGGGTTTAGGGTTTTTAGGGTTTAGGGTTCAGGGAGAGTTCTTCCGGTGTGTATGTACAGTACTGCTCAAGGCATACAAGCCCCATTGCTCGGTAGCTGCTACGTGCACCCAGAAGTTTCTGTATTCGAGTTACCCAAAACCCTAAACCCCAAACCCTCAACCCTAAACACGTAGGAGCTTGCGTTCCATCGCACGTTTTTGCAAACAAGACCCCAGAGTCGCTTTGTAGGAAATACAGTTCCTTGATTCTAGTCCCCAGACCCCCCAACTTGGCACCAGGTCTGAGGAAATTAAGGACAGCTCAGAATGTTCTTGTTCTTCGGGAGCTAAGCGACCTTGCAAGCCCACACACCCCTTCCAAACATATGGTAGTTCTACGTAAATCAGGGGTTTACCCTGAAGTGGCTGTAGCTCCTTAAGTTGTTCACCATCGGATGTTAATCGCAGTGTTTACCGACATGAGCTCTTCACGATGACAGGAATTCCCTTGGATTCCACTTCTTCTCTTACTGGTTCTACGTAGGGAATCATAAGGAAATGCATTATACAGGGACTATAAATATATTGTAGGGATGTTATTCCTTTATTCCCTACCAGGAACCAGTAAGTTATATAGCGTGACACCTTCTGCTTTTGTTTGGCGCAGTCACTGTGCCAGCCGCGGCCGCATCTTTTCCCTTGCCATATTTGCTAGCAGGTGTACGGTATGATGTCAAGTCTTAAACCCCAAGCCCTAAACCCTAAAGTCCTAAACCTAAACCCTAAACCCTAAACCTTGAAGCAGGAGGTCTAGGCCAGACTAGTGAGAACCCAATAAGTCCCATTGTCCGCGCGTTTTCTGAGTGTAGGAGTTAGTTCCCTGGAGAGGAGAGTCGCAAAGAGGTCGATGTGCTATGCGCTAAACCCTACGGCCTGAACCCAACCCCAGGCCTAAAAGACTAAAACCTAGACCTGCGCACCATGAACTCTGAAAAGGCTGGGTTGCTGTTAAGGAACTTAAGTTAAGATACTATAATATAAGGAAACCCTATGATCTACCATAGACCCGCAGTATGGTAACTTAACTTGAGATACTATAACAAGGAAACCCTATCATTTACTTTATACCCATAATATAGTGACATAAATTAAGTTCCGTTACAGCAACCCCAAAAACAGGTCTCCTGGTTTATCGGGGACAATCGCGAGCTCGGGCCCCGGGTGCACAAATGGCTTGAACTCCTACTGAAACCTAAACCCTTAACCCTCAGGTACCGTATGTAGAATAATGGCCTTTTGGGGCTGTGTTAGGGGGTTTTGGGCCATTATTCTACCTACTCTTGGGAGAGCTGAGCTAAGAAGAGAGAAGGGCCCGCTTACAAAGAATATTCGAAGAGTTCGCTTCAGGAGGTCTAAAGGAGTTCTCATTGATGGGCTCCCTCTAAGAAGAATCCTGTAGCCGCAGGTAGTCGGATTTTTCAACGCCACATTGATATGTTCTCTAGGTCTCCCCTTAGGCTAATGATGCCTAATGCGCCGACGGTTTATGGATCTTGGCGCCCGAAGTACCTGAACCCCCAAAGTATGTAGAATGATTGCCTTTCAGGCGTTTTTAACGGGATTTGGACCATTACTTGACGAACCTTGGGGGGCCCAATGTTACAATTTTAATAGAAAAGAGGGAGCCAGGCATGAGTGTCTTCTGATATGCCGAGCATCCATTGCAATGCTTGAAATCCCATTATGAGGGTCCAGGAGCCTTAGGGTAAGCCCTAAACCCTAAACCCTAAACCATTGACAGACCATCTTAGATGACTGTTCCATCAACCTTTTCACGCACAACTGCTAAATCCTGAGCCCTCGACCTTCAAA
>CAJNIZ010045338.1:87485-98275 GCA_905231905.1 Symbiodinium pilosum
CTCAATAATAGTGGGGTACCAGGTAGTGCGGGGGCCCAAAGATGTCTTACAATAAGCACCTTTAACAACAACAGGGCAAGCGTTTGCTTCCTTAACCTAAAGTAGGCTTCTCCCTAATATTAAAGGATGTCCGCCCCCCCCTCCCCACCCCCGGAATATGTTAAGAATTCCGGGGCCCAAAAACTTATTTGATATTAGGGTGGTTGTAGCCCTAAACCCTAAACCAGGGGAAGGGATTAGCCTGGTTGCAAGCGACCTGCAGGTGCTGTGGCCGGAGACGGCCGCCACTGGAGGCCTTGGGGGTTTAGGTCTATTGGGTTTGTGGCATTTAGGGGTTTAGAGCTCTAGGGTTAGGGTTTTGGGGTTCAAGGGTGTAAGGGCTCAGGTTTTTGGTATTGAGGTTTAGGGATTAGGGTTTCGGGATTCAGGATTAGGGCCTGAGTAGGGTTTAGGGTCATGGGTTCTCCTGCTACTCCCCCACCCCTATACCAGCCCCTAAAGTTCGCCTTCGAGGATACTTGGGCAATTAAGGAGAATTTAGGGAAAACGTAGGGGTGGTAGTTTAGGGTTTTGTGTTCAAGCCCTAGGATGTAGGGCTTAGGGTTTAGGGTTCAAGATACCGTTATGTGTTTAGGATGTATAAGGTGTTAAGCTTAGGGTGTATGTAGCGCAGGGCGTATGGTTTTGGATTCTCAGGGTGCAAGTAGGGTTTGGGCTCAAGGAAAAAGATCTACAGCAGTAAATGTGCGGTAGCTTCAGCATCTCCATTCTAAGATCGGGGGTATTGTTGAGATAAAGCCCTAAACCCTAAACCCTAGGGTTTAGGGTAGTGGACAAATCCTTGAGTGATTCGGGATGCTTTTTTTTTTCAGATCTTCCGGGTAGTCTGCGCTGCCTTGCTTTTTGTTGTTTGTGGCCTCGTGGGTTCAGATTGCCGTAATAGATTCATGGTGCAGTTTCCTTTTAATATTCTCGCTCAGTACCGCAGGCCGGAACCGCACGCTGCGCTGCAACTTTGGATGACTGAGCTCACAATCCCGCCCTCTGAGGCCTGCACCTTTAACCCGAAACGTTGAACCCTTGACCGTAAACTGAACCCTACACCCTAAACTGAACCCTAAGCCCTGAACTGAACCCTTAACCCTAAACCCTTAACCCTAAACCGTTATCTGAACCCTGGACCCTAAATCCTAAACTGAATCGTTCGCCCGAAACTGAGCCAGCCAAACATTCCACAACTCCCATCCTCTGATCCCTTTATCTGAAACATTCTCGGGTTAGGGATTAGGGTTTAGGGATCAGGGTTTAGGGATTAGGGTCTAAGGTTTAGGGATAATTAAGGGCTAGGCATTAGGGTTCGGGGATTAAGGATTCGGGTTTAGGGATTAGCGTCTAGGGGTTGAGGGTTTAGCGTTTAGGCTGGTACTCTTCCTACATGAGCCAAGGTCTCGGGAAGTAGGGTACTGGATTGCACTCAGGTCATGTAAGTTTGTTTGTAACTCTAATCTCCCAAACCCTGAACCCCAAGGAATAGTAGTTTCCTTTCTCTGTGCAACCCTAGGGCCTATTGACTCTACCTACACCCCAACAGTAAATCAAATAATGGCCCGAAAACCCCAAATGGAGCCAAAAGAGGCCGGTATTCTACATACATTTGGGGTTCAGCTAAGCCCTACCTGAGTAGCATTTCATTTGGGGATACTATGGTACCCATTATAGAGTAAGATTGTATTTTCCTTTTGGAATATAGTATTCTCTATAAGGAATATATTCTTACAAGGTTTAACCACCAAAAAACATTACTTACCTGCGTTTTAAAACCTATGTACGCAAGGTTGGCCTTTGCGCTGCTCTTCGCCCTTGCTTCGCAGCGGCGCGGCGCGGCGAATGTAGTGCCGTGGCAAGGGCCACCCTACACCTTTTTAGGGGCTTGCTGTTTATGGATTAGGCTTTAGGTAATGTAGGGCCTAGTGGCGCTTTGGAATTTGTTTTCATGTCCCGTCTTGTTGTATAAGGGGATCTGCTCATAAGTACTTTGGGGAGCCTTCACTGTACCACCCAGATTAGAAAGGTGGATTGTCAGATGGAAAAGGAAATTGAGCAGGAATTGGAAACTCGATTTTATACAGGGTTTAATGGGGGTTGGTGGGGGCTCACTAATTTTTGAGTAGTGTTTTGGGGCATGGTATACTTTAGCTATAAAAGGGCTACAAGGGAATTAGTGCCTACACCCTAAACCCTAAACCCTTCAATTCAGGCTTGAACATTGCGCCCAAGCCATGAAGCGTAACCCAAACCCACAACTCCCCAAGCCTGAATCACCATAGCACCAATTTAGGTGTTGTGACCCTAAACCCTAAACCCTACATGTCAGAGCTCGCGCTGCGCAAGTTTGCAGCTTGGCTGGGTTCTTAAGATTTAGGGGTTAGACCTCTGCTTCGGCAACGCTTACTGGCTGTCAGTTGAGAATGAAGGAATGAAACAGAGAATGGAAAGGATTATATTATTGGTGACAAGGTAGGGCTACTGCCGGGCTCCGGTTTCCCATTGCTGCGTATTGCCTAAAACTACGCAAAGGCACGTAGAATAATTGTCTTTTGGGCGTTTTGGGACAGTACTCTACCTACTGTCGGGGTGTAGATGCCAGGAGGAAGAGCGACCGTGAGAAGGAATAACATCGGGTTTCAGTTCCATGGCTTAGCGTTGCTTGTACAATAGGAGTTGGTTGCAGCCTTGGCTTGATCTGAAGTAATGTGTTTATTATGGTTTTCGGGGAGAGTATGTAGGGTTGTGTGTGTATGTCTTTAGTGCCCGTTTGGGTAATTTAAGTTCAAATGCTGCAATCTATGCTTGTTGGTAATTCTGCTTGTTCTCGCATTCCTTTTATGTAGCCTTAAAGGTCCCTAGATATCCTCTTAGGAAACAGAGCCCATCATCAGAAATAGCACCTGCCAACCCAATCATTAGCTCTTTCTACTGGAAAGCGTAGGCCATTTCTTTCAGTGCTGTAATGGCCAAGAAAGTTACCATAACCATGTCGAGGTCTGCTGGAGGTACCTCATACTAAAGTTATACAAGGAATCTAGGACCATGATCTTGACAGTCATGTAGGCCTCTACAGTACGTTCGAGCTTCCCAATAAAGCGGCCGCTGCCTTCTCAGTCGCCTCCGTTACGGGGTCCCAACATCTAAACCCTAAACCCCTAAACCCTAAACCCTGAACCCCAAAACCCCTAAACCCTAAACCCTAAACTGGGTTAAGGTTTAGGGTTCAGGGTGTAGGTTTAGGGTCCTCTCTAAGCGATGGGGGATCGTGGCCACGGTTAGACGTGTGGCGTAAATCCTGACTAGTAAACCCTGAGCCCTACCCTCACAGCCGTGAACTTTAGACCCTGACACTATAACCCCTAATCCGGAACCCTGGAATCTGAAATCCCGAACCCTCAACCTTGCACCACGACTTACGGTTTAGGCTTTAAGGGTGTAGGATTTACCTAGACCCTCCAATGTAGTACCTTTTCAGTAGTCCTAATAAGAGTCCTAACAACAAACCATACCAAACCGAAAAACACACTACAGCGGAGGGTCGACTGGCTTGCCCTTTTATAGCAACTTAAACCAAGTTCTTCAACAGCCTAAACCCTAACCAGAAGGCAGGCCCACAGAGCAGGGGTCTCAGTTACCCTAAACCCGAAACCCTAACCCCTAAACCCGAAACCGTGTGGGGTTTTAGTTGAGGCAGGGCATGTTTTCTGTCGCAAACCTGGATTGTTTTGGCTCCAGCCTGCTCTTGCGGGCTTTGCGGGACGGTCGTAATCCCCTTGGACATTGTTCATACTGAAAAGGCTAGAGTTAGGGTTTAGGGTTTTTAGCCTTGAGGTTTAGGCCTTTTCAGGGCTTAGGGTTTAGAATTTAAAGTTTAGGATTTGAAGGATTGGGGTTAAGGACGGAGTTCTGATGATCTTGGCTGAAATGCTAACAGGATATCTCAGGGGCCCTGTGTGTCGAGGAATGTCAATGACAGGCAAAAAGCCTTACACCTCAACCCTAAACAGCACACACATGTATATGGATCGAACACGAACCCTAAACCCTAAATCCTAGACCGTAAACCGCGCTTTAAGACGCGTGACCTCTGGGCCGACAGCTCAAAGAGCCAACTCGTTGCTCATGTCCGATGGACGCTGCTTGGATTGCATCTGCGGGGCTTAAAAGCATCCATGGTTTTTGGGGGTTTATGGGTTTAGAGAGTGTCTAGGTACCTTAGTAAGGAGCTTTTTTGGCGTCTCCTTTTTAAAATGAACATTACGAAAAGGGGCACCCTTATCATTAAGGGGTTGCTGGGGACTGGGAGAACATGTTTCTGCCCTGAAGGACACTAAGGCTACTGGTCTTCAGGACTCGGGGTTCAGGGATCAGGGTCGTGGTTACTTAAGCGCTTAATCCCTAAGATGAGAGTTCCCTACATGGATTTTGGTGCTATAAGTACCTCATACTTCTTGAAATCGGCGATTCTGGGTTCAGGGTTTAGGGGCATACTCAAGACATGCAGTTTTGAATACCAACTTTTTCGTATCAACAGCGCCGACCACAAAACTACCCTAAACCCTAAACCCTATGAGGTCATGGCTCCAAGCCTTCCGTGTACTCCACGATGAACGACAGCGAAGACTCCGACATCCCCTGTCCTACCCCCAGGAACTGCAGGCCCGGAACCCTGCACACAGTTTAGGATTTAGGGTTTAGGGTTTAGGATTCAGGGTTTAAGGTTTAGGATTCAGGGTTTAGCGTTTAGAGTTTGGGATTCAAGGTTTAGGGCCGAGTTTAGATTTAGGGCAAACCCTGAGGCTCTCGGACCCTCGTACTGGGATGCCAAACCCTAGCCCCCAAAGCTCACACCTTCCACCAGAAAGCCTATTGCGTGTATAGGCCCAACCCTAAAGCCTAAACAGGAGCCTGAGGACAGACCCCAAATCATGCCGTAACTTCGGGAAGAGCGGGCTTAGAGTAGGGGTCAAAGTCTGGAATTGTGGGTATTTGGGAGGCCGAAGGTGCCGATTTGAGGGGACCAGCCAAGTTACAACTAATGGCGGCCCCAAACATTATCAATATCGTGGTGTACGGATTTAGGATTTAGGGTTCAGGCCAGGAATAGAAAATCACATGAAAAAAGAAGATGAAAATGACATGGAATCTGAAGTTATATGGAGTCTAGGGATGGTTGCCGAAATTATGATCCTAGATTCCTTGTATAACTACCATACTTCAATTAGACTTCAGAAGAATGTTGGTACATGTTCATGACCCCTGTATTGTCTTCAAACCCGCTGGATCTACCTGAGTCCATGAGCCCTAAACCCTAAACTTGACGCGGTTCAGGGTTCAGGGCTTACCTGGACCCCCAAAAGTAGGTAACATAATAGCCCAAAACCCCCCAAAACAGCCCTAAGAATTATTATTCTACATGCTTTTGGGGTTCAGGTAGGGTTTAAACCCTACACTCCCCCAAACTAACATGGAAACCCATATAGCCCCATTTTCGAGGGACTGTAGTCTTTTTAGAGCCTTTTTGGGTTTCCATGTTATTTCCAAGGAGTGTAAACCCTCTCGTTAGGCTGAACTTTTGAATTCTGATCCAAACCTTGGGGACCTGCATCCCAAGCACCTAAGCAGTACAGTACACCGTTTAAGGTTGAGGGTTTACGGTTTAGAGTTTAGGGGTTTAGGGTTTAGGGTTCAGGGTTTAGAGCCCGCAAACTCAACCCCCCCAAGCCAAAAACCCTAAGCCCAAGCCTTAAACCTAAAGCACAGAGCACATGGAGACGCTTAGATTAAGGACCTTAATCAAAACCCTAGGAGCCCAAATGGCTTATGCTATGAACCATCTGTGGACCTAGCGCCCTAAGTAGGGGCTCCAAACCCGTGGAACCCTAAACCCTAAATCCTCAACCTTAAGCCCTAAACCCAAAATGGTACCCTCAGATTGCCTTGCCAGTCCGGACTCGTTTTGGGACTTGCACCGCCGGCTGGCTGATTGCCACTCAGTTGATTTGGGGTTGAGGGTTTCAAATTTAGGGTTCGGAGCTTGGGGTTGGGAATTTGGGCTTTTAGGGTTTAGGGTTTAGGGTTGAGCCCCATTTTTATGGTAAGGGTTTTGGGATTCGGGGTCTTGGCTTTCGGATTGCAGAGTTTAGGGTGAAGGGGCTTGGGTGAAGGGAAATTAACTGTCCAAGTGAGGGTAGGGCCTTAGTGTTCCAGGCTGCTTTGGAAGGTCAGGGGCGCCTAGAAGTGGTGCTTTACATCTTCTTGCGAAGGCACCCTTCTTAGGCACATACAGTAGGCTGTAGGTTTAGACATCTGGGTGGTGAAGGACGGCGCACTACCCTCATTGTTTTTAAGGAACTGAAAAGCCAAGTGCTGTAGCGCAGAGAGCTAATTGCTGCGTACGTTCTGAGCCCAACCCTCAACTTGCCAAACTTGCCTTCCCCTTTGGTCAAGACAAGGCTACTTGAATGACACGCGCCTACCCGCAGCGCAGGCAGGGTGGCAGTTCTTGTCGGTTCCAGGCTTAGCACGTCGGCCTCAAGTGAGAGGCTGTTAAACAAGCTGGTCGACAAGTGGCTTTCTTCAAGTGTGGAACCAGGGCGTGCAATTTGGGTCGACAAGCCATTTGCTTGCAGGCTGTATCGGGGTGCGTCTTGAGGCTATAGTCCCCCTGAAGTAGATAGAATATGGGGTATATGGAGATCTTGTTATAATATACCCAAAGCCATATTCTATCTACTTAAAGGGGACTATATGTCGTGCGAGTGCTGACTAGTGATCGCTAGTGATCGCCGGAACCATAGACCCCCAAACCTCGCAGATGACAAAGTGAGTGGAGGGCTATTTGGGGGTTTCCCTGAATTAAGAGTACTCTTAAAGGGGTTATATATAGGGTTTTATAGGGATTATAGAGGGATATGTAGGGTTTAGGATTCAGGGTTTAGGGTTTCCCAAAATTAGGGTGTATCTTTTCTGGGGCTCCCCATAATAAGGACTGTAATAGATTGGGGTCTTTCTGGGGTCCCCCATTTTTTGAATCCTAAAGTGAGCTGCATCTTGACTAGCCGAAGCTGCACGCACACACGACCTCACCAACTTACCCCAAACCTAACCCGACTTGGCAGAGGCACTTAAGATGAAGTAGCAGTATTCATCCTTGCCAACCCATTATGTAATTATACTATAGATGTACTCCCCAGTCTAATTGCTGAAGCCCTACATTGCAAGCCCGCGAACCTCCACCACATCACCCCTCCATTCCATATCCCTGTTCCATGTGATGCCCCACTATTGTAATCATGTAATTAAATCGCTCGGTGGATGGAGGAAATCTGTAATTCGCAAGGTATAACCCGAAACCCAAAACCTAAGCCCTAAACCCTAAACCGTGATGCAAAAGACTCCCTCCATGTGCAGACTGCAGATTCACCCTATCACATCCCGAGTCAGGGCACCGCCGCCTCTCCCTTATCTATGCCACTATCTGTACCACCACCCATTGGTCGGAGCCTTACGGATATCTGGGCATTTCTCAGAAGACGGACCCTAAGGGACCCTCAAGATGTATGGATTATGGGGGTCGCAGTTCAGGATTAAGTAGGGACCTACAGCTCAGCAGGGTGTGCCTTGTGCGTAATGGATTACGGGCACTAAGTTGAAGGCATTCGGGGTTGGAGGTATTTGTCACTATGGTGACAACGACCACTCTCGGGCAGAACATTCAAAAAACCCTCCACAAGATAGGCTGGAGAATGCGTTCCAGTATCCCTCCCTGATCAAGCCCCAAACCGCAAAATCCTAAACCCTAAAACCTTGTTTTGCCCTTGGGCCAGAGTGGCAGCTTGCCGGGATGTCTAGATGAAGGCGCATAGCTACAGCAAGAGTCCAACACAAGGATCGCAACGACGAGTAGGAGCTTACACTATCCCTGCAAAAGATCAGAACCGTAGATATTGGATCCCCAAACCCAGAAGGAGAGCGCCCATTTTGCAAACCACTCATACAAAACAAAAAAAAACATGCCGCATGTTACTTGATATCTATATCGTATTAACCAGACCCAAGAGCTCTATGCGCACAAAGCCCCTCTGCTGCCAATGGTTTTCGGTCAAGGTTTCCCACATCCTCTAGCAACCTTCCCTGAGATCTTCAATAAGACTCGGCCTCTTGGCACAGGGAAACAATACAGGGTTTGGGGTTTAGGGGAGAATCCGCATCCCAGTGCTGGTCTCCTCGATAGTCCCTAACCCCCAATCCCCTGAGGACGGCTTTCAGGTCTGTGTAAACCATAAATCCCTTCGTGCTCGTCAAGTCTCATACATGCAAAAACAGACAGTAGTAAACCCCAAGCGCTAAAACGGAAATCCAAGAGTTGGCTTAGAGAACATGTGTAGCATCGCTTGTAGGGTGTAGAGGGTGGTTCACGCTCGGGCAAGATATCTACATAGATAAAAGTCAGAAACGGAAGCAAGGTCGAGTCAGTTACAACAGGCCTTGACAACACTTCACTGGGTTGCTGTTAAGGATCTTAAGTAAAGTTAATTACCACAATGGGTATATATATATATATAAATCAATATGGTTTCCCCAATATAGTAACTTAAATTAATTCCTTAACAGCAACCCAGTTCTGTAGGATGTGTTTCAGGAAGCGCCCAATTAAGGTGGGACGCTAAACTCAACCTGTGAGCTCTGTGAGATTGTATCGTGGTTCCCCATCTTGAAGACTAAGTCAACTTGGAGGGGTATATATATATACACGTGTGGGACCATAATTTGAAAAATGTGTTTGACGGCTTAGCCAGTTGTCCTTCCAGCGTTGTTGTGCAATCATGGACTTCCTGTTTAGGTTTTGGAGGGAGGCCTTCGAAGAGGCAGATTCCGTCACAGGGTGTGGGAGTCCTTCATAATCAGTACCTTGCCGAAGTACATGTGATAAGTACCCAGAGCAACCAACTCGGGTGGCTCAAGCTTACCTAGTACCAAACCCTAGCCTAAACTCTGAAGGCCGAACACTGGACTCTAAACCCTAAACCCAAACCCTCAACCCAAACCCTGAACCCTGAAGCCCTGCACCCTAAACTCTGCCCCTTCGTCCCCCTCAGCCCTCGCCGCCCTACACACTCCTGAGCCCTGAGCCCTGAGCCCCAACATATGGGTAGTTCCCAAAAGAAGGGTCCCATTTTGGTACCCCCCCCAATATAAGGTGCCGTAATATAATCGATAAGGGGCCCACACTTCAGAAAGTTGCCCACATGCTTGTGCCCCATAGGTTACTCTGAGCTCTGCTAGTCCAAATCATTAAACGGCTTAAACCAAGCTCTAGTGTGAAGCTTGATGGGTTTAGGGTTTAGAGTATTGATGGGGTGTAGGGTCTAAACTTTACTTACTCGAAGGTCTGGTGGGAATAGGGGAAGTTATTATATGGGGATTATATTCCCTTATTCCCTACTAGCCTCCGGTTAGTGTTTTGGGGTTGGGGGCTTCAGGCTTGAGAGCTAGGGTCTTTGGGAGCTTCAGAGAGTGGAGTTTAGAGTCAACCCTGAAGTTAGGGTTTAGTGTTTAGGGTTTAGGGTTTAGTGTTTAGGGTTTAGGGTTAGCATCCTCAACCTGCCTAATTTTCGTGGGGTTTGGGGCTTCGGGTTCAGGGTTTCGGTTTTAGGGGTTGGGTGGGCACTTAGGTGTAGAGTTGGGGTATTGCCCCCATCCAGTAGCAGTAGCAGAACATATTATATAACTGTTAGATAAGGGGCTGTGTATATTTAAATTACAATCATTAAGGGCTGACGGTTTTTTAGGGTCCAGCTGCTACTGGGTGGGGGCATCATCCAACGTAGATCGAATGTTTTTCCACGCAGAAAACTAAACCGCAGGTTGACCTACCCAATAAGTCTAAGCTTGAGGCATTGGGTCCCAGCAACTCTAGCAAGAGTTTGTGGGAAGAAGAGACAGACCCTGAAGCCTAAACCTTGAGCCCCCCAAAACAAACCTGCTGCAGAACGCCAAACCTCCAACACCCCTCCAGACTAGACTTCGAAGCCTCAACCGCTATTGTAGGACTTATGACCATACTGATCCCTATCATAACCTGCTTAGAATCTAGAATCCAGTTTACGGCCAAGGAGCCATTCAGCAAATCCAGCATCCCCTTGCTACAGTGACAAGCAGAGGGCGCTCGGTGCCATGGCTGCAGGTCATTGGGGTTCACTGGGTTGCTGCTAAGGAATTCAAAATGCGTTACCGAAATATGGGTATATAGGGTTTAGGGCTTAAGCTACCATAATATGGGTACAGGGTTAAATGGTGCAGGTTAACGGTTCAGGGTTTAGTCTTCAGGTTTCTTTCTTGGCTGAAGGTCTCACGGTTCAGGGTTTAGGGCTGAGCAATCCTGAGCTTCACTTCCCAATCTGTATACATGTATATCTACTTTTTTCTTTTATGGAGTCCCCCTTAAGTAGGTAGAACATAGATTTGGGTATATTGTAATAAGATCCCCATATACCCCATAGTCTATCTACTTACGGGGAACATATGTATATATATATATATTTATATGGTTGGTTGTCAAAATTATGGTCCCTTTTTGGATCCCTACTATAATACGGCCCCTAATATTTAGGGGTACCCAAAAAGGGACCATAATTTTGACAACCACCCATATGTAGGCCACGAGACATTTCAGGGCCGTCCGATGACAGCGGCTGGCTTTAGAACGGCTTCTGTGTGTCAAGATAGGGTTTAGGGTT
>CAJNIZ010045338.1:98375-136909 GCA_905231905.1 Symbiodinium pilosum
CCCCCCCCCCCAAAAAAAAAAGATGCCGGCCTCCACCCCCTCCAGGTGTGGATTTGACAAGCAAAGCCAATTTAAGGCGACTCTAGGATGCCAGGGATGCCTTTGGGTTTACCAGGGGAACCCAAGCCCTCGAAATTCTTAGGGTCCTTTATAACATCCCTGTATAGACAATTAGGGAACCCCAAGAATTTCCAGGGTTTGGGTTACCTTGGTAGGGTTTAGCGTTTAAACTCGTCACAAGACGCTCCGGGCAGGAGCATTCCGAGCCACCCAGCGTATCCCAGCCTGAAATCAGGTGTGTGGGGGAGAATATGATCCCCAACAGACAGTAAGATCATATCCTCCTTCCGGGTATAATTTTCGATAAGATAGAAGGTACCAGGATACCCAACTTTATGTCTAGTATCTTCTGTATATACAAAATTAGATACCCGAAAAAAGGGGTAGGGATTTGGGTCTAGGTATTGCACTTGGTGCAACGATCATAAGCCACTTTCTCAGGTCTGGCTGCAGTCGTCTTCTACTACTTCGTGTTCCTCAACTGCCCATGATTAGGGGTTTCCAAAAATTGGGGGTACCTTTATTATGGGGTCCCGATAACAAGGACTGTAGTATTTTGGAGGTCTATATTGGGGTCCCCTCATTTGAGGAAACTACTTTATTGGTGCACACCTGCTTGAGATCGACCATTTGCGTGGCTGTACGATCGTATCCATGTTCTCCTACGTAACCTCAAACCAGAGGCTCCAAACCCAGCCCTAAACCCTAAACCGTGTGGTTCGGGTTGTGGTGCCTCTCGATGATGCACTTGCTACAGGATGATCTATGCTCGCTATACGTGTGAGTTTCCGAAAGATTAAAGGTCCTTTTTCGTGGGGCGAGGATCCTATGGGTGTAGGGTTTAGGGCTGTTTGTCGTGAAGCTGGAGGTTTCCAGGTAGCATCGTAAACCCCTGAAGAAGCTGCAACGACCACAGTCAACCTCTCTCCACAAGGTGGTTGATATCCAGAATGCTCATAAAATGCTGTCATTTCAGGGTTGGTATTTTGAAAATTGAGCAGGTAACTGCTAAATCTTGAGGACTATACAAGGTATGGTACTCCACATGTCTATGGTTGAATCCTTACGGTGATGGACGTGGATCCTAGATGAATCTCAAGTAGCCCAAGCGGGTGGCACTGGTTATTATGGCCCTGAAGCCCCCCAAACCCTAAACCCTAAAATCCCTAAACCAAGTCCCTTTTCCAGGAGATTCCGAGCCTGCATAAAAGCCAAACCTGGCCCATCTTGCAAAATTGTGTAAGGTTTTAAGTCTGGGCCCTTAGGCCTTTCGGTGGGATTCTAGGAACCCTTAAGGGGTACATGAAGGGTATATAGTAGGTATATAAGGATCCCAGAGTTAAGGGCCCATACTAGGGGTTCATGGTTTCAACCTTAATGTCATCTCTTGACTCCACGAACAAGAGTACGACCACCCCCCGGCTGGTGTAGTACCCTTTTCCCCTTTCATTTTGTGTGTGTTTTTATTAGTAAAGTTGAACATCAGGAAAAAAGAGTACCTTCCGTATTGAGGGGTTCCTGGAGAACCTAGGGGAGTAGAACATGATACTGCGAAGTATGAGCTAAATATTTGGATGTTGGAATGTTTCGTAACAGGGGCAGGAATTAGGCAGAGGACCCTAGGAGGCAGAACGTGCGCATGGAAGAGAACGTGTGCAGGGAAGACAAGGAAATGCGAAGCTCTCTCTCCTAATGTTAGGAATATCTCTTGTACCACCTTCAGACTAGAACGGAGAGCGATGGCAAGAATCAGTACAACCTGAGCCCCACAGTAGGTAAAATAGTAGCCCAAAACACCTAAATAGCCCCAAACGCCATTCTTCTACATACTTTTGTGGTGCTGGACGTTGGTTTTTCCACCACAAGAAGGCTCCCACCCTAATGTGGCATCCACGCGGTTTTGGGTTTAGTCAGCATTTAGGGGTTTAGGGGTTTAGGGTTCAAGCATAGAGGATTCTCACCCTGATGTTCAGCAGCCATAGCCCAGGGTAAAGTACAGCCTCCAGGTGAGCAGATGACAATACCCCAAACCTCAAGCCCATGAATCCTCAAAATCCAGAGACCTAAATGGGGGTTTCCGAAAATTAGGGGTACCTTATTGGGGGTCCCCATAATAAGGATTATAGTATCTTGGGTCTATATTAGGGTCCCCGTATTTTCGGAAACTACCAAATCCTGAATGAGGAACATGCCCAGCACCCAGCCCTAAACCCTAAATGATAAAGATCCTCAACCCCTAAATGATAAACATCACCAACCCCAAGCCCTGAAGGAAATAACAGATCAATGCAACCCCAAGCCCTAAGATCCTAAATGATAAAACCCACAACCCCAAACCCAAAATGACTCTGACGTAGAAGCCCACATAGCTGCCAACATCATGGCCCCCCTGAACCAACAAACGCGGTTTAAGGTTTAGAGTTCAGGGGTTTACGGTTTAGGGGCTTAGGGTGTAGGGTTTAAGGGCCCCAAACACTAAACCCTAAACCGTAGGGTCAAGTACTTGGACCTAAACCCTGAGCTTTCAGTAAGCACCACAGGTGTTCTTCGAGCTCTGCGTACAAGGCAGGGTTCCCTTCGTTGGGCGCCCAGGAACTATCGGTTTGGAGCTGGGGGCTGCATTTTAAGTGTTTTTCAGTTTATAGCAGGCTTAGGCTTAAGGCTTAAGGTTCAGGTTTAAGGCTTTAGGTTTAAGGTGTAGGGTTCAGAGCGTAGGGTTTGCAGCTCGGTGTTTAGGATGTTGGGTTGCAAGATTACGGGCTTGTGTTGCGGGTTGTGCGTTTCGGGTAGGGGTTTAGGGTTTAGGGTTTCCGGTTTGCAGGGTTTGGCCTTTAAGATGTTGACGGTTTAGGGTTTAGGGTTGAGGGTCTAAGGTTTAGGGTTTAGGGTTTGGGGTTTAGGGCTCGAGCAAGTTAGTTACCTCCTCAGGTCGATAACACGGCGCCCTTGCCCTCAGCCAGGCCCTTGATTTGATGGCCCCAATGACCACTCCGTGACAGACAAACCCAAAGGGATGTGAGTAGGTTTGTACTGGGGATTTACAGTCCTTCATACAAGGTACGCCTGTATTCTCTTTTTGGATACAAAATTTCTGAAGGCTGGAATAATCTAATTTTGTTCAGCCACCGAGAAAATACTGTTCATGTGCGGTATGGTATGGAGTAGAGGGTGCAAAGCTAAACTTACGACGCGACGTCTCTCTCTCTCTCTCTCTCTTTCTCTCTGTTGTTGTTTTCTTCGTTTTCTTTCTCTGTCTGAAGCAACGCAGTTATGTAACACCCTGAATAATACCAAAGTTGTTCGCTCGTAAACCTTACGCAGTTGTGGTATAGCCCATTCTCACTCTTTGCGGCGCACCTGTGTGCAAAAGGCCTTATTTGGGACCTTGGCTTCGCAACTTTTTCCTAGTCTCTTACCCTCAACACCAAGGGGGTGTGGGGGGGGGGGTTCCAAACATGAGGTGCCCCATTTTGGGAGTCCCTCGGTATTTTGTGGATGGAATTAGGTGTTCGGGGCTTATGGGTGTGTTGTCCTGCTTGTGTGCCCACTACTGTGAGAGCCTAAATAATGGCTAGTCAAATGCAAATCAAAAGGACTTGACAACCGGTCTTGTATGGTGGGTTGTAGGGATTGTTGGGTTATTGGGTTCTGCCACGAGATACCATCTTGAACCGCGCTCTGGCCACAGCTTTACTGCATCAGGGGTAGCTGTTCATTGCGTACTTGGAGCTAACAGTCCGACATACCATAACAGTAGCAGGCATAGCATTGGCAACAGTAATAGTTCCAGTAAAGGTACGGGTAATAGTCATAGTGATGGTAATGCTGTAACCTGCAAAAGTATTAGGCTTAGCAGTACCTTCAATACCCAAGCATTGAGGAAAGTTCCAGACCTAGGCCGCGGAAAGCATCATGTCCATCCTGCTCCATGTGAGCCTGCTCAGCGGCAAAGCCGTTTCTATTGAAATTGGATTGGATGCTGATGTTGAGGAGTTCAGGCAACATGCACAGAAGGCCCTGTCAGTTGGCAGGGGTAGACTTTTTGACTCAAGCGGAAGAGTGCTAAGCGGAGCAAGGACCATCCGTGAATGTTGCCTGCAGACTGACGATGTCCTGACCCTGCAAGTACAGCCAGTGAGGATAGCGGCGGTTGATGGATTTGAGACCTTTGCGTTTGCTGCCATCCTGGGCGATGGATCCTTGGTTAGCTGGGGCAGATGTACTTGCAAGAGTGATGTGCAAAATCAGCTGCGCGATGTGCAGCAGATTCAGGCCTCTGCTGGGGCTTTTGCAGCGATCCTTGGCGACGGATCCGTGGTGACCTGGGGCCCCCGTGCTGACCTGGGTGGCAACAGCAGTGCTGTGCGAGATCAATTGAGGAATGTGCAGCGCATTCAAGCCTCTGCTGGGGCATTTGCAGCGATCCTTGCTGATGGATCCGTCGTGACCTGGGGTGACGCTGATGAGGGTGGCGACAGCAGTGCTGTGCGAGACCAGCTGCAGAATGTGCAGCAGATTCAAGCCTCTAATGCCGCTTTTGCAGCCATCCTTGCTGATGGATCCGTGGTGACCTGGGGCCATGCTGGCAATGGTGGCAACAGCAGTGCTGTGCGGGACGAGTTGCGGAATGTGCAGCAGATTCAAACCTGTACTTGGGCTTTTGCCGCTATCCTTGTCGATGGATCCGTGGTGACGTGGGGCGATGCCCACGATGGTGGTGACAGCAGTGCTGTGAGAGAAAAGCTGCGGAATGTGCTGCAGATTCAAGGCTGTTGTGGCGGGGCTTTTGCGGCCATCCTTGCTGATGGATCCGTGGTGACCTGGGGCGATTCTCGCTACGGTGGCGACAGCAGTGCTGTGCGAGACCAGCTGCGGAATGTGCAGCAAATTCAAGCCTCTGATGGGGCTTTTGCAGCCATCCTTGACGATGGATCCGCAGTGGCCTGGGGCTATGCTGGTGATGGTGGCGACAGCAGTGCTGTGCGAGACCAGCTGCGAGATGTGCAGCAGATTCAAGCCTCTAATGCCGCTTTTGCAGCCATCCTTGCTGATGGATCCGTGGTGACCTGGGGCGATGCTCGCTACGGTGGCGACAGCAGTGCTGTGCGAAACCAGTTGCGAAATGTGCAAGAGATTCAAGCCTCAGGTGTGGCTTTTGCAGCTATCACTGACGATGGATCCGTAGTGACCTGGGGCGATGTTCACGGTGGTGGTGACAGCAGTGCTGTGCGAGACCAGCTGCGAAACGTGCAGCAAATTCAAGGCTGTGGTGGCGGGGCTTTTGCGGCCATCCTTGCTGATGGATCCGTGGTGACCTGGGGCGATGCCCGCTACGGTGGCGACAGTAGTGCTGTGCGAGACCAGCTGCGGAACGTACATCAGAAACAAGTCTCCTAAGCATGGACAGTGCTACCCGAGACGGCAACTCATTTCTGCTCACCAAAATGGCCAGCAAGTGTGGTGGCTACAGGGTACGGGATGGATTGAGCGAGTGGGGATGTGTGATTCTATAGAAGCAGTCATCGCCAAAGGTGGCCGTTTACGTGTTGCATTGGCAGGAGCATTGTTTGAGCGAAGGAGCGATTCAGGATTGAAGTCTCTGCGTAACCATGCGGCTTTCTCCCGGTGACATGGAACACTCCGAAACGGCACCCTTGATCCGTTGGTCGGCATCTGGAATTTATGCGTCCCACAAGACTAGCTGAACAAATGTCAGACCTTTCAAAATATCCAGGAGATGTTGGTCCCATGACCTGTAAAGTTTGGGCAGTATGACTATCATATAACTGTACCAGGATTCTTCGTAAAGGGGTTGAGCTAACCCAAGCCCCCCTTTTTAGAAGAACACCACCAACCCCCCAAGGCAGCAGTCTCAACTTCCAAGCTACCTCAAACCGTATCCACTAGCCGCTAAAACCCTAAGACAACGTTTATGGGAACATAACCCAGAGGGTCCATGTACCCAATAATTAGGTACTTGGGATTTGGGTAATAGTAATCATAGTACAGGTTTTGGGTAAGTATATGAATATTAAGTACTTGGACCCTTAGGGTAAGGGCACCCCTATCACGGAAAACGCCAAATCTAAAAACTGTCAGCACTGCAGTGCTTATCCTGGCGGCACGCAACATCTACAATGAACTCCAATTTCAAAGTCTCAGATTACCTCAGAGCTAGGTTTACACGCACACGCTTGGGTAACCGAAAGTTCAGGTCCTTAGCCAACCCCGGCTGCAAAGCCATTCCCCGCTGTCTCGTCCATTGACCTTATCGCCTCAACGCCAAAAGCCTATTACCTAAAGAACCGAAACGAAGAGCCTAAAACCCTAACACACCCCAAACACTAGAGTAGTATTTTATTTTGGGATACGATGGTACCCATTATAGAGTAAGATTCTATCCTCCCTTTGGGGTATAGTACTTTATATAAGGAATACAGAGGATGGAGGAATCTAGCACCACTTAAGATCTCCAAAATACTTTAGTTATTAGGGTATAGGCTGTATTAGGCGATGCAAGATTTCCTCCATCCACAGTAGGACCTCAAAAACCTACGGACCTAAGCCCCCACATATTCCATTCTGAGGCCTAATGGCATGCTCCAACAGGCAGATTTCCTCATGCTTAGCCCTAGGTTCGGGGGTTGTTTAGGGTTTAGGCTTAGCATTAAGGAGGGTTTAGGGTGTAAGGTTTTTGATTTAGAGTTGAGGGTTCGGGGTTGCTGACTTAGGGTCTAGGGCGTAGGGCTTATGCTAGCGAATGAAGCGATGAAAAAGAAAAAGGTTTAGCGTTTTGGTTTAACGAGGTTTAGATGATTTAGGTTTAAGGGCTTGAGAGCTTAAGCTTCTGGATTGAGAGGAATTCTTGCAGCACATGGGCTCTTGGTTTAGGGTACAGTCTATACCATGGGAGACACCGCATTTTCGGCATCCGACGAGTTGCGAGTTCCCTCCTTTCACTCTACCCGAAGGCTCCTAGGGTTTGGGGGCTAAGGTTTGGGATCCGGAAATGAGGGTCCTAGAGTCTTAGGGTAGGGATGAGCGAAGTGGATTTTTCAAAGCAGCAGTTGCGATGTTTTGCTGAAATGCATGAAGCCCTTTTGAACGTGCGGCTTTCCTGTTCCATATCTTACGTCGTAAACCCTCAAATGATGGCTGGTCTTGGTAGCAGGCGGAATCCTGCTTATCCTGACTTGCTGTTAGTGAGTTTCTCCTAACTAACTGTTCTCAATTTACCATACTGTGGGTATATTCTTTTAGTAAACGACAGGGTTTCCATCGTATGGTAGCTTAATAAATACATTCCTTAACAGCGACCCAGCAAATGGATGGGGCGTATAAGCCCCTAAGCCCAGAACCCAAAACCCTAAGCCCCAAACCCCAACCCCTTGAATCGAAATGAACGTTCAGCTCTGATTGCCTCAATTCCTCCCTGCCACCTGCCCCTAAACCCCTCAGCCATTCAAACTCTAAAGCCTCCTAAACTCTAAGCCCTTATATCCTTCAACCCTAAACCCCTAAACCCTAGACCCCTAAACCCTAAACCCTGAACCCCTAAACCCTGAACCCTAAATCCTGGCTTCAGGCTACCTACTCTCCCCCAGGCTGGCCCAACCAAGGCAGTGGGCTCACCGCTTTAGGGGCTTAGGGGTTTAGGGATTTAGGGGTTTAGGGGTTTAAGGGTTAAGGGGTTGAGAATTTAGGGTTAGGGTCAGGGTTGAGGGGTTGAGGGTTAGGGTTTAGGGTTTGGGGGTTTAGGTTTTAGGGTGTAGGGTTGAGGGTGTAGCGTTTGGTGCGCAGGGTTCAGTTAGGGTGTAGAGTGTGGGGTTTAGGGTTTATAGGTTCTGGGGTTATGGCTTATGGTTTAGCAACTACTGGTGTACCCCTAGGTACGCTTGGTGGGATACATGGATATACAGTGATCATGAGGCTTAAGAATCAAGGGTTGGCAAGTTTAGGATTCTGGGCTTATTGCAATTTCTGGTGGTGGGGATACCTTGAAAGACTCTATGGATATGATGGAAATAAATACATTAGGTGGACCCTTCACCCTGTACTAGTGGCTAGAAGGGAGAGTAAGGATTGTAGTGAGTCTTCTTACATTCCTATTATACCACTATTGTAGGGTGGGGGATCCTCCTAAGAAGTACATTGGGTGATCTCCAGCTTTTAGACCGCTGCTTGGGGCTCGTAGGAATGATATAACTATTGTGCATGGTGTGGTGGGTTTCCTTCCATGTCTAATTTACTTCCTGCCGTTGCTGGGGACCTTCGGAATATCTACGATTTGGGAGGTTTGCTATCATCTTGCAGGTATTATTCACCCTGGTCCGAGTACGTAGACAGCGTGCCTACCTTCACACTGCTCCGAGTACGTAGACATTTCCACCTAGCTGGTTCAGGTACGAAGCACTAAAGCTGAGCATGTGGCATCATGCCTTGATTTTTTCTTGAAGGTTCAACGTAACTATCTCTCGAGCATCGCCATCCTTATAACTTAACCCTCTAGTTCCCAAAAGAATAATTCTAACCACGTGATAAGTACAAGTTCTCACTTGATTATAAGTACCGTGGATCACCCTAAACACTAGACCTTTAAACCCTGAACCCCAAACCCTAACCCTACCCTGAATCTCTTAAGTAGATGTAGGAAGGTTTGCGTCTGGTCACGTGGTGCCAAAGTGTTTTTTGACGGATGCTTGGGTTCCCCCGCAGAACCCGGTTAAGGATTTCAGGTTTTGGGCCTAGGATTTAGGGTCTAGGAGTTTAGCCCCAGCGTTGAAGTAAGAGCATGCAGCCACACTTGTTCACGCTCTCTGCTCCGGTGCGCAAACAGCTCTTTGTGGCACCTCCCAAAAAGAAACCAGTATTACATTGATCAAACAAAGGGTTTGTTAGGAAGTTTGATGTTCAGATTTTGGGGGGGTCTGGATTTGTACTTCTGGGCTTGCGGTGCCCTGCAGCGAGAATAAAAAGAACACTCTCCCACACCTACCGTGCAGGGTTGAGGGTTGTGGGTTTAGGGTATAGGGTTAGCAACACCAGCAGCAAGAAGAGCAACAGCATCATCATGATGGTCATCAACAGAAGCAAGAGCAACAATAGAAACAATAGCAACCACCAAAAAAAGAAACAGTAGCAACAATAGCAGCCACAGCAATAGAAACAATGGCAATAATAGCATCAATCTTAACAACAGCAACAGCAAGAGCAAAAAAAGCAAAAGCAGCAACAATAGCAACAATAGCAGCAGCACCTGCACCTGCACCAGCACCAGCACCAGCACCACCGGCACGGCCGCTGCCGCGACCGCCCCCACCACCACCGCCGCCACCGCTACCAGCAGCACCAGCACCAGCACCTGCACCAGCACCAGCACCGCCACCAGCACCGCCACCGCCACCGCCACCACCACCAGCATTAGCAAGAGCGGCTCTAGGACCAAACACTGCCAAGGGTAACGTGAAAGCCTGGAAATTTCCCACAAGTTTGTCCGATTTCCTTTGAATAACTATGGAAGGATGCCCTAAGCCGATCATCAGCCAAACATCAAACCCAGACCGCATGCCTCTGGTGATTTCTGCAGCTGTCCGTTAAGATTTAAGATTACGGACCACGAAAGGGATCATGGTCTTGACAACCTACCAAGTCTTACATCCCTCATTCCCATATGAGCTATAGTCTAGACTCTTTAAATGAGGGTCTTCTAGGGAAGCATTATAGGGAACATTGAGAGGGACAGATACCTAGGAGTTTAGACACCGGCCCATACAAACCGAAAGCACCTGCGAACAGCAGTGAAGGCCCCCTGGCCAGCGGCCTTCAAGCACCTCGCACATCGCAGCGGCCCCGGCAAAACTGGGCTTAGGGTTTTGCTGCTGCCGATGATTGCAAATTCTAGTCCCCAAGATTTGGATATCTGAAAGAACATGGTTTCCAAAATGATGGGTGTCGTGTTCTTGAGTTGCTGAACAGCAAGCGGGAGTTCGAGGGGACACGATTCCTAAGTGCCCTTTTGCTGGGCAATTGGAGTCCAGATAAAGTCCAGAGGCTTCTTTGCTTGTCAGGTTCAGAAGTGTCTTCACCATTTTTCTGGTAGGCAGGGGAAGTAAGTGTAAGAAGCCCCTCAGATAGCACCCCCGACAAAATTAACGTTTTTCTGTATTTTATGAGATACCACAATGGAAATCAATATAGGCTAGTATAGGGTGCTGTTGGACTTTAGCCTTAAACCCCAGGCTCTTCCAGGTTGATGGTTTCTGTTTTCTTGTTCCTTTCCCCTGCATACCCTATTTATCCCATGTATATGTGTACATATATACACATATCTAGTATACCTGTAGAGGAGGGGCAGTTTCATATATTGGGTGAGGGGATTCAACATAGACAGCTAGATAATCAGATGGCAAAGGAAAGGTAATTACTATATGATTGGCGTTAGTGTAATGATTCATGATTTCATTCCCGTGCACAGCCCTCAACCCCCAAACCCTAAACCCTAGGTGTACATGCCATGAACAAAAAAACCTACCAAAATTAGTGCTGAGTGTTTAGGGTTTCCCCTACGTAAGCCATTAGGCTAAGCCATTGACATGCAAGGCAAAGTTTCGGGCAAAGACCCGCCTCAGGCAGTTGCAGGACATGCATGGCTTGGAGATCAGGGTTAAGGTTTCGGGTTTAGAGTTCGGGGTTTAGGGTTCAGGAGTCTGGAGACTAGGCTTATAAGGTTTGGGGCTGAGGGTTTTGGATGTAGGGCTTCATTACAATTTCGGACAAGCCTGGGTTTGTATAAGAGGGTTCCGTTTGGAGACCCTGGGAATATATGGGAGTAACAGGAGAACTAGATGGGTTTTTGGGGGGGATGCGAAGCCCTAAACTCGCAACTGTAAATTCCAAATCCACACACCCTAACCTAAGCCCAGTGAACTATGCCAAGGTATGCCCAGCGCACCAGCTATGCGCAGGCTCCCAGCGGATTCCAACATATTCGCGGTTGCTCTTTGAGAAGAATAAATAGAGTTTCATGTTTAAGGTTCCACCATGCTTGAAAGGAAACCTTAAAGCGGCCGAATATCTTGGGAAACCAGTAACAGAGAAGGGCTCCCCAAGACATCCCTTATGCATCTCAATGGGCATCCTAAGGCCCCCTAAGGTCATATATATATATATACATATATATATATACATATATCGTCTTATATGCGGCCCCATGTATGTGGCCTTGCTAGGGTTTCCTTACTCCCCGTGTTGTTTTTTGAAAAGAATATTGCGAAGGGCACTAATATAGCCCGGCACTAATATAGCCCTTACCGAGACTCAAACATGGCAATTTTTCTAGTACCCGTACAGGGAATTCGTACATGATCCTGTAATCTCAAACTAGAGTGCAAAGCTAGCAACACCATTCACACTTGAGTTTCGGGCGTTCCTTCTTCATTGCAGTGTGCAGCTATTGAAAAACGAAAGCAAGTTACAGAAGCAGCCAGAAAGCTTTAGACATCTTCCCCAAAATTCTGAAGCTTGAACCCTGAACTGGTTTTCTGTTTAAGAAATATGTTGCATCCTTCTCGATAAAACTTACACCTGGTATAATACATCAAACATGGTCATGCAATGAAGTACTTAAGCGACATTTAAGTAAGGCCTAACCACCAAACCCTCTGCAATCTAACATGGAATTCCATGTGAGCTGTAGTCTAAACTCCTTAAGGGGGTATATAGGGCATGATATAGGGGCGTATAATAGTGGTTATTACAGGGGATACAAGGAGTTTATCCTATAGCTCATGTAAGAAAGGACGGAAGTGAGGTACCATGTTACCTTGTGGAAGGGTCAACGCTGCACTACCCTCACAAGCTCAAAACCCTGAACCCTAAGCCTTCCATGTACAAATCCCTAAGCCCCAAGCCCGACATGCACAACGCTAAGGCCTAAGCCCTACATGCACACCGCTAAGGCCTAAGCCCTAAACCCAAAGCCCTAAACCCTGAGTCCCAGACCCTAAGTCCTAAACCCTGAATCCCAGACCCTAAGCCAATTGAAATGCCACTTGCCAGGCTGGAGGGTTCCAGTCGCTTCGCCAGCCTGGAGGTGAATTTGTTGGTTGGGAAGTACAGGGCTTTATAGGATTTAGGGTTAGGGTCTAGCGTTCAGGGTTCAGGGTTGAGGGTTTAGGGTTTGGGGTTCAGATATTTGGGATTCAAGGGGTTGTTGGGTTGTTTACAGGGATTGGTGCTGTTTCGCGCTGCAAGCTTAGGGGAGTTAAGGGGTTAGGGTGCAGGGTTGAAGAAGTCAGGATTCCGAGATAAGTGTTCAGTCTTGTTCGGGAGCCGTTGTTGAACGACACGTTAGGCTTAGATTTAGACATGCATGCCAAAAGCCCCGCTTTGACAAAGAACGATAGTTTCAACTTTAAATACCTCAACCATATTCAAGAAGGCCGTCCTTTGAATTTCTTTGTTCAAGCCCGAGACCCTAAACCTGAACCCTAAACCCTAAACCGCTCTTTCAAAGAATCCGATGAACTACGTTGGATGGCCCAGATAACCTTCCGGTCTCGCGTGCGGAATTTGATGCTGATTGTAGTAGCGATCATATCTGGGACTATGCAGCAGCTAGTACACGTCCAGTTCGCAGCTAAGCAGCCCTAACCCTAAACCCTAAACTTTGAATCCTAAACCCTAAACCTTAAACGTTGGGTTTAGGGTTTAGGGATTTAGGGTTTAGGGTCCTAAACCCTAAACCCTGAACCCTTGGTGTCCTCTCTCCGTGCGAGCAGTGCCAGAGTCAGAGTTTTGGAAATCGCGGGCCTGAAGGAGAAGTTGCTTCCCAGGGATGAGAGGGGTGACCAGGAATTTGTACAGCTTAGGGTTTAGGGTTTAGGGTTTAGGGCAGTATATTCCCCTTGGAATTTTGCGCATAAGCAAAGATTCAGGATTGTATTTGCTGTTCACCATCCAGGAAAGGTAGTTCAAACCCTGAATCCTGTACAACTTCAGCTCCGCGCTAAAGCGCCAAGAGCCCAAGCCTTATTCCCTCAAGCCTGTGAAGACCTGTGAACTATAGTCCCCCTTAAGTAGATGGAATATGGGGTATATTGGGATCTTCATAATACACCCAAAGCCATATTCTATCTATTTACGGGGGACTATGAGACTAAGAATCTGCTGCCCCAAAGGTTGGACCCTAAACCCTTAACCCCAAACGCCTTTAAACTTCGCAGGCGGTTACGCGCAGTCCGGGTATGGGCAGCTGGAGCCTCAGGGTTACCTAGACCCCTTTTTGTTGCGCTACTTAAGTTTGTATAGATGATACTAGAGATACAGTTAGTTATCCTACAAAGGCGTAAGGTAGAGGGATTTGGGTAGGATGGCGTATATGCCAGATTAGGATTTAGGGTTTTGTGGCCTAGAATGAGCGGGGGGAGTAGTTTTACAACGCTCTGGCACTGTGATGTGATGTGTAGGGCCTATATAGGCAAAGTCTTCCGCCCAATGTTACATGTTACCACAAAAATTAGGTTTGGTCCTTCTAGGGTTTCTGAAGCTGAGGTCATCTTGGGTTGTCAACCCTAAGCCCTAAACCTGAAACCTTAAACACGTTCGCGAGGAGCTGTTAGGGCTTGGGGTTTTGGGTTGGTAGGTGTAAGCTATTCACACAAGGAGCTGTCTTCTTCGCTGTTCACCTTTGGGATCTTGAGTCCTACTCCCTTACCCAGGGCTCAGGGTCCAGGGTTTAGGGTTGAGGGAGAGCAACCCCACACCCAAGAGAAAGGTATAGATACCAAAGTAGTACCTAAACCTTAAAAGTATGTAAAATAATGGCCTTTATGGCTATTATCATGGGTTTAGGGCTATTATTTTACATACTTTTGGGGTCCAGGTAGGTGCAAAGTTTTTTTGGGAGAGGTGTACAGGTTGCTCAGGGAGAGGCCTAAGCCCCGCGTAGCGGCCCTGGGGAATCCCAGAGTCCCTGACAGGTTTAGGGCCTCCGTTTTCCATAATCCCCTTCTAATCCCTGTATAGCCCTAGTTTCCCGTTCATGCTCCTTTCCATTTTCCATTGGATGCTCCATCATAGCGTGCAGGCCTTTAAGCACAAACACAGGCCATGCCGCATAGGACCCTAAACCCCAAAATCTGAACCCTAAACGAAAACCCTGTGAAGGGCCCCTCAAGTGAAGGCTGGCAGAGATTACCGCAGTATTGAACTTGTAAACCGCGGCATTGCTTCAAGGACTGCGACCTAAGGTTTAGAGATTAGGGCGGAATCCTCACATGTTGAGTTGAGGTACGCCAATCCATACCAACGCGAGACCCAGCGACTTCTTTCTGTGAATGACCTGGCCTAGGCTTTGGCAAACGCACGGGTATACGCTGTACGGTTTAGGGGTTCAGGCGTTTATGGACTTAGCGAGAAACTCCGCGATGACTGCTGTACGGCTTGCCCCGCAGAGGTCTGAAAAGCACTGCAAGATAATTATTTCATCACCTGAATTGAGAAGATGAATCAAATTTCTGAAGTTGCCCCTACCTCCGCTTCTGTACCGGGCTGACCCTCACGCAATCCAAGCGGTCTTAGTTGGGGTAGGGCTTGCTCAATCGACAAATCTGCACAACTTCTGGGTGGAAATCATTGCTTACCACTTTGTAACCTAGAGCCTCCGTAGCTACTAAATTCCAAGCCCTAAAGACTAAACTGTCCTTGGGTTTCGTAATATGCCAACCTAAGTTGTTCGGACCGCCGCTGTTTGCCGCGACCTTCCGCCTTGCTAATGATGTCAGCTTGCAAAATTGCAAAAGCAACTGCCGGCAAAAAAGTGCTGAGCGCTTGCTACATCAGTTGCAAGAAGCAGCTTGGAGTTTAAGAGGTAGACTTTAGGGTTTAGAGTTTAGGGTTTTGGGTTTAAGGTTTAGGGTTTAAATTAGAGTTTAGGGTTTGGGGTTTAAGGTTTAGGGTTTAGAGTTTTGGGTTTTGGGCTTAGGGCCCTCAGCCCTAGAACTAAGGAGGCTTGGTTTTACAAAGTGAGGGCCGAATCAGCACCAGGTGAGGCGCTCGATGTTATCTTAAGTCTGGTGAGGAGGGGTAACGAGGGAATGGAAGAGAACACGGAAACTATGCGATTGTTGCAGATTATAGCGGGGTTGCAGTAAGGCTCCATTCTTTCAGTCCTTGCTATCTTTGCCTGGCTGCTTGCATTTGAGTTTCCTTGCCGCGAATCTAAAGGAAGCATTTATGGAGCAGAGCCCCGAAATGGGTAACTTGAGTCAAGTTCCTTAGCCCTAAGGGTCCAAGTACCTAATAATCATATACCTACCCAAAACCTGTACTATAATTACAATTATCCCAAACCCAAGTACCTAAATATTGGGTCCTTGGAACCTCTTGGTAGCCGCAACCCAACAGAGTCTCCTTTTGGCTATCTCGGCTCGTCTGGAACATCAAAGCTTTGCTGCTGGATGGGAGCGTTACCGCGTCGCGCTCGGCATTTTCTGGATTGTTGTCAAAGATCCCTAGTAGTTGGTGATGTACACTTCACACTTTTTTGGACCCGCTACAGTTCAGTACATGAAAAAGATGTGTAGACTTTATTCGGCCTAGGGAACTCAGCAACTGGGGACTAGGTTCTTGTTGAATAATAACATTTTACAAGTTTATGCTTATCTGGGCCCAATATAGCTGTAAAACGAAGATTTCTAATTGCACTTCAACAAGAACCCAGGGGAAGCTAGAACAAGTTTCCACTACAAGAAAGCCATATCCTCTCCTGTAAGTTCCTTTTCCGCAGCCCAGTTTCAAGGCTTTTGAACTTGGGAGTCAACCAGAACTTGCTAAGTGACTACCCTCTATTCTGAGTTTTCTTACGCATTGCCAGGGACCATGGAGAGCTCCCATTCAACTGCTTGTTTGGCCTCCGCATTTCAGGCTTAGGTTTCACGCGATTGGGGTGAGGTGTGAGACTCTTGTGTGTAGGGTTCCTAAAAGCCGGGCTTAGTTTCGGGCTCCGTATTCAGGATGGGGGCTGAAGGCTTCAGTAGCCCACGGGCGTGTTACAGTTTTTCCACGTCCTTCAGGCGGCCCCAAGGCATCCCTAACCCGACCCTCAAGTGCTTTAAAGTCGAGGAGAGCTGACGTGAGGCCATCATTACTGAAATTCCTATGACAGTCGCATAGTGCGAATTCTGGTACACCGATGGTTTACGTGGCTCGAAGTCTGCCTGAGTCATACCGACATGATGTTATGGTAGCTTCTCAAGCTACACCCTATCAGATTCCTGGTAGGATGCCAGTATGCCTTTCTAATCCCCGGGATATTTTCCTTGTTTCTGAACACTGTACATTTTTATAGCCCACTTGAATGAAGCCCTAAGCCCCAAAACCTGAACCCTGCACAGCCGCCTCGTATGAAGCTATACCCTAAACCCTGTATAGCCGAAACACTGAAGTTGCTCGTTTGCAGGCCAGGGCCCCTGAATCCTGGCCAGCGATGGCTGCAACTTGGCTGCGTAAGCTTGTTAGCCCAAAGGGGTCTACCCAAACAGTCCATTTTTCAAAGTCCTGGGATACCACAAGCTATAATTAGTCTCAATGGCTGTTAGTGCCCGGGATTCGATTGTTTGGGCGTTCGGAGCCCAAAGGTTTGTCAGCTGTACAATGATACTACATGCAGGTGTTCAAATGCGGGATGCAGGCCACGTGGAGTGCAGATGTTGTGGGGAAACCCTGCAAATCCCGATATAGAACTTTCCATTTCGACTCTTTGCAACCTTTTCCATTCCCACATACCCCCTATGAGTACCTTTTTTAAGAGACCCAAAGGTATGCGGCGGGGACCCTATGTCAATCCATTGTTCAATCAATACCTGCCAAGCCGCAAAGAGCAGGGTTCGCTACTCAGCCATTTGAACCACTGGGTTGCTCTGAAGGAAGGTTTAGTGTTCGGGGTTTAGGGGTTAGAGTTTAGGGAGTAGGGTTTGGGGATTAGGGTTCAGGTTTTAGGGATTAGGGTTCAGGAATTAAGGTTCAGGAATTAAGGTTCAGGGTTTAGGGTGAAGCTAAGACAAATTACCACAGTACGGATTCCATCATGTAATATGGTTGCATTACAAGAGCAACTTGGCTTAAGTTCCTCAACTGGCAGCCGCAAGAGCTTTCAGTCTCGCTCTTGAAGCCTGGAGAAGCATGTTTACTTCTGAAAACTATAGGTGGCCGTAATGATTCCTCATGTCTATCGTCTATCAGGGTCTGGACTTACATGCCCAATGCATAAAAAGCCCTGAGCCCTAAATATCCAGAAATCTTAGACCCTTTGCCCTCAAAACCCCACCCCCCCCAGTTCGCAGTGCGCGACGTCTGCAGTGGGTTGAACTGCCGATGGGGTGGGCGGGTGAATCCCCAAAGCCACCCTTGTAGGATGCCCTAAACCCTGCCTTATATAAATGATAATCCTTGCATTCGCTCCCCCAGTCTGACTACCAGCAGGGAGCCCGAATCCCTCCTGTAACCTTGATGTAAAACCTTAAATCCACCCTTCACCCCAAGCCCTACACCCTAAACAACAACCCAAACCTATCCCTAAGCCTTTAACCCTACACCCTAACCTCTGAATCCCTGAATCATGCCTTGAAGCCTACACCCTAACCTATTGGGTTTAAGTTTAGATCCCCAAAATGACGGCAGGAGCAGCGTGCGGCCGACGACCTCTACCGGAAGACTCTGCGCTTCCTCGTGTCGGCTCGGAACCTCAGTTCTGGTTTAGAGTTTAGGGTTTCGAGTTTAGGGTCTACGGGGTAGAGTTGCGGGTCTAAGGCTCAGAGTTCCCTAGGGCTCCAAGACAGGATAGATGGTCTAAGAAACTGCTCGGTTGCCTCATAATTCGCTTCTTAGGGTCCTCCTCTTAGGGATTCTGTCCTACCTGGGTTTCTTCGGGAGTCTAGCCTGATAACCCGAACTGGCAAAGGGGTTGGGGTGTAAGGTCGAAGGGCTTAGGAGCCAGGAGCTTAGGGTTAGCAGCTTAGGGGTAGTAATTCAGGGGTTCAGGAGTAGTGTTCATCAAAAATTGAGAATCACTGGAAAGACAAGGGAAGAGACATGCATACTGGGCTATATAGTGGTAAATAGAGTGCTTAGTGTAGGATCCTGTACGACCGCCAACATGATTGCCATATGAGCTATAGTCTAAACTCCTTAAAAGGGGTTAGATAGGGATCTATCTATCTATTTATTTATGTATGTATATATGGGGAACTACTATGGGAGTTGTTCAGGAGAATAGTAATAGTAGTTTAGACCATAGCTCATATAGGGTTTAGGTTTTAGGGCCGCAGAGCTCACAAACCTGAAAGCCTTCTTTCAACAAATTTGACCCCCACACTAAACCCTGAACACTAATCCCTACCTCGAAATCCCTAAACCCGAAAATTCAACTCCATAGACCCCAATCCCTAAACTCTACATTACCCCAAGGTGTGGGATCCTTCTTGTATGCTTGTCTGGGTTTAGGGTTTGGGGTTCGGGGATTGGTGGGTTAAGGGATAAGGGTTTGAGGTTTAGGGTCTAGGGTTTGGGGTTTAGGGTTTCCAGCTATAGGCTTCATAGAAAACATTCTTTTTTTGCTTCAGAGAGAAATAGGGACCACCTAGCGCGTGAGGTTCATGAGGATTAAGGCTTTAGGGGTTTGGGGGAAAAAGTTTCAACATGTGGCTTTCGGGGCTTAAGATTTAGGATGTAGGGTTTAGGGCTTAGGGCTAAAGGGTTTATAAGATTAAGGCTCAAGATTTTTGCCGGCTTGTAGTGGTTGAGGATGCAGGTATTGACATTTATATGAGCTGTACTCTAAACTCCTTAAGTTGGGTAATATGAGGGACCACAAATTAAGGGGATACTAGCAGTGCAGAAAGCATCAGGAATTGGAAGTCTTGAGGGCTGCTATCCCTTTACTATCTTCCTTCTCCCCCATTTTCCTACTTGGAGGGTCAGGGGAACTTAGTAAGTAGGTTAATAACCTCTACAACCCATATAGTAACCTTGAATATCCCCACTATTAACCTACTTACTAAGTCCCCCTGACCCTGCAAGTAGGTTCCTACACATTCCATTACTCATTCAGGAGGCTCCCGGAACACAGTTTGCTCTGATGGTGGGAAGCTGGAATCTTCCCCTCGGCAGTCTGCAACATCATCTAGCCTGGGTTGAGGAACAGGGTTAGGGTTTAGGGTGTTTGGAAACAGCGTAGGCAAGACGACATTCCTAACGACTGGCTTCCTAATGTTTTGCACATATACCCTCTGTAGATCAGAATTCCGCTGCTTTCGTTGGCCGCAGCCTCCTTGGCCGGGCTCGAGACGGTCTTCATGCAGTCTGTGCCCGTCAAGAAACTACTATCTGCTTAAAATCCCGTAAAAAATGAAACACCATAGTCCGTATATTACCCTTATAAGGAAGAATATCTTTATGTTTTGGGTGGTTCTTAAGAAAATGGTAGGAAGGCAGGCATCTCCTTCAACCCCAAACCTTGCACTCCAAACTCTGAAGGAGCGCAGTGGGGTTTAGGAGCTTAGGAGCTAAGAAGTGCATGGTATGAAGGGTTTGGGGTTCAGGGTTTAGGGTTTAAGGGTTTACGGTTTAGGGTTTAAGGGTTTAGGGTTAAACTTTAGGCATAAAGCCGTGGGCTGGAGACTTGAACCCTCAACCCTGAACCTTACGCCTCCCTGAGGCTTAGGCCTCGATCCTTCTATAACAGCTCAACCCAGCGAGACACACTTCGCCCCAGGCATGTACGTAGTAGCCCTTCTGGGTCCAAAGTGAACCATACCCCGAACTTGGACTTGTAGAGCTTCCTTTAGCAGAGAACTCGCAAGGTCGCAGCAGAGCTTACGTACCCGAAATGTCAGCTGCGAGGAGGTTGTGGGGGTGGGGTGGGGCATATGGGGGCTTCTCAAACTTGAGGTCCCCACAGATAGGGATACTGGAAAAGGAAATGGAAGGTACTATGATGGGGATATGTAGGGGTTATATATGGCTAATGGAAAAGAAAATGGAAGCTACTATAGAATAATGGGCTTATAACTGTAATGATATCTAGGGAGTACAACCGGAATACACACAGAAGCCTTTATTTTGATACACTCGGAAATTCACCGCATAGGCGGTTTGGGCTTTGGGTCCGAGGTGGCGTCCTGCTCCGGGTATAGGTATGCGCATTTCTCATCAGGAATATCAGTCTTTGATGTCTTTGTCACCTCGACTGCAGAAAGAGTTGCAGGGTTTTTTCCGTGGCTTCGAAGCTACGTCCGACGTTCAGGGTATGGCACCTTGGGGGAGATTGGTTTAGGGTTCAGGCCCCGGCCCGTGAATCTAAATACTAAATCACAAACCTATCGGTAGTCAAAGTATGTTTCAGAGTCTCTTAGCAATATGTAGTTTCCATTATCTTTTCAATTTCCATTATCCCTACATAACCCTTATTACCCCTGTTCAATAATAGTTTCAATTTTCTTTTCCATTATACCCTATTTGCCCTCCGTGGACAGCTGCAGGAAGCCCTACTCCTCGGGCCTGTAGCTTGAGAATTGTTTTTTTTCCAGATGAGCGGCGCAAGGCGCTTTTCAAGTCTCTTTCTTGGCATTGGTGCTCTGAACAGCATGTACACCTCACTGACCTTGATGAGCACTTGCTTCTGATCAAGAGGCACGTAGCAGGCCCTAAGCGTGTGGCTGCTTTCTCATCATATCTACCCTGACTCCATTTGACAAAACAGCTCGAATACTGCCCCCACCCAGCAGCAATTGGATGATACAAATAGATAAAGCCCCGCCATTACCCTTGTTCTAAAAGTCTGCACTTACCTTGTACCTACAAGTAATTAAACTACCCTGCCTCGCTTGGGAAGGCCGATTCGGAGTTTTCGGGAGCTAGGGTGTCCAGGGACTTGGTGGTGTAAGACCCAAACAAGAACCGCAAGTCAAATGGCTGCATAATATCATATATAGACGTTATCTAGGCATAATGGAAAACAAAATGGAAACTACTGTAGTATATTGCTGATTATTTAGGGGAAAATGGAAAAGAAAATGGAAGCTACTAAGGGTTATAAATGCCCCACGAACCTTCAGATGCGCAGGCCATACTCTAGGCGATGGCCAAGGGCTCAGTCCACGTACGGCATGAGAAGGTAACTTTAAGATACTTTGGGCTTAGGGGGTCGTAGGGGGTCGTGGGGTTTTGAGTTTAGGGTTAGGGGTTCAAGGGGTTGCGGGTTTGGGGTTTAGGGTTATGAGCCTGCGGAAGACTTTCTGCCTTCCTTCAGTACTGTAGCGGCCCTAAACAGCAATCTCATTGGCGATGGAAGTAGGCGAACTTGGCACAACACATAGCAAGGTAGCAAGGAGAGTCCGCGAATGGTAACCTTGTCCTGGCGTGGCCGCTTAGGAGTTCTGATTCCTTGCATGTCCGGGGCCCGTAGCGTTTTCTGAACTCGCATATAAGGTCCTTGCACGTTTCTTGGTATAAGAATTTGGAGGCGGTCTGCCCACAGGAAACTATTCTCTTGATTTGTTGCCCGGGAAGAACGGAAGACTTCAAGCACTGATTCGACCTTGCATTGCCATCCATGATCCAGTCAGTTGACGCTAGGGTTTAGGGCTTTAGGGTTTGGGGTATCCATGGTATACAGACTACTGCGCCTCCTGCTTGCCCAGAACATGGACAAGATATAACAAGCTTGGGGCGCATACCCCACGGGCATAAGAAGGCCAGCCGCTTCTGACAGAAGTCTGACGTTTGCTGCACATTAGTATCCATTTAAGTTTCCACTTTCTTTCCCATTTGACTTCCCATTCGTTATATGGGAAAGACTGATTGCACGTTTCAACGAACCGTCCTGTACTTGTATGCAATGGTGCTGAGGCTTCCTGTACGAGCTAGAAGGCGGCGAGAGTTCGAATGCAGAGGCACGCTTGGGGCTCTTTGGGGTGTAGGGTTACGGGTTGAAGCTTGCCCCGCGCCAGACTGAAGCTCTTAGGCACCGACGTATCATCCTCAACAACAATGTATATAGCCAGGGCACGCCGTGCCATGGCCAAGAATAAAGAAGTCCTTAGGTATCAAAACAAGGCTTCGGGGTTCAGGGTTTGGTGGCCCAAAGTAGGTGTTCTATTTATACCAAAATAGCCGTACTATTTGCAGAGAGTAGGTGTTATCTGTAGACTTAAAAGCTCCAAGGATCGCTTTCGAACCAACAGCTCTTTCAAGTTTCACTTGCGCCTACAACTTGAAAGCCATGAACCCTCCGCCCCAAGGTGCGCCGCCATACGCTCTACTTTCTGTAGACAGAACCCTAAAAAATTAACTCTAGGCCCCTAAACGCCTAAAACCCTAAACCCCTATACACTAAAACGTAAACCGAAACCCTAAGCATCCGTAAGCATCTAAGGATTCATATTTGAAGGAATTTGGGCCCAAAGACCAGATTATAGAAGGTTTCTAGGTAACTTTGATGCTTAGGGAAAGAGTCCACCTTAAGTCGCAAACCTTGCATTCTCCCAAACTAACGTAGAACCGCAAGTAGCTTCTTCTCAAAGACGGTCCTTGTGGATGTTCCCTGAAAATTTTTGGGGACGGGGTCCCTAAACCCCAGTCCCTAAACGATAAACCCTAAACTTTCGACCTTAAACCCTACACCCTAAATAACCAACCCCAAACCCTAAACCGTAAACCCAACTCCTAAAACCCAAAACCCAAAACCCTAAACCCAAAACCCAAAGCCCGGAACCCTAAATCTTAAATTCTAAACCCTAGATCTTAAACCCAAATCCTAAACCCTAAACCCAAATCCTAAACCTTAAACCCTAAAACCCGAAATCCTAAACCCTAAATCCCAAATCCTAAACCCTAAACCCTAAAACCCAAAATCCTAATCCCTAAATCCTAAACCCTAAATCCTAAACCCTAAACCCTAAATCCTAAACCCTAAACCCTAAAACCCGAAATCCTGAACCCTCAATCCCAAATCCTAAACCCTAAACCCTAAATCCTGAACCCTCAATCCCAAATCCTAAACCCTAAACCTTCAACCCCAGGTCGAGGCCATACAGAAGACGCTGCATGAGCTCGTGGAGTCTGGAGATGCTATCGAGCAGGTGACCAAGACCTGGAAAGAGGCCGGTTGTTTAGGGTTTAGGGTTTAGGGCTGAGGTTTTAGGGTTGAGGGTTGAGGTTTTAGGTGAGATTTTAGGGTTTAGGGTTGAAGTTTTAGGGTTTATGGTTGAGGGGTTGCTTTAAAGATGTTGTACCACATATAAATATATGCTATTAAGGGCGTTTTGAGAAACTTCTTTAACCTTAAACCAAGATCTGTGTAGATCAGGGCAAAACTGCGGATTGTGGGGCATACAGGTTGAGGAGTTGCGCATGTGTCATTCAGGGGCTGAAGTCAAATTGTGTGGTGCATGTGGTTCTGTTGCTGGCAGTTATAAGCATTTGCGGCTGGGACGCAGGATGTCTGGCGAATGGTCTGGAAGACATAGCGCTTTTGAGTGTTCAGGGTTAATGGTAGAGTTAGCCCCGGAACATTATACATTGCTTGACCAGAGCACTGCATGACGAAACTTCACCCAGCCCAAGGCCCAAGCCCCTTCAACCCTGATCCTTCATAGTACGTCTTCTGTGTGAATGCACATCAGTGTGCTTGTCAAAACCAGGGTTCCCACCAGCCGCCAACCTTGCATCCTCCTTTATCAAGAAAGCTTGGTTGAAAAACTGCACAGAATTCATATGTCATTCAATGGCTATAACCAGGATCGTCCCCCTAACCCTTAGCCCTGAACCTGGAACAGCCTGTAAACCTGAGCCTGAGTGAGTCAACAGAACAACACATGCTGAGAAAGGAAACACCTCAATACTGGTTTAGGGTTTCCAACTTAGGGGTGTAGGGTTTAGGGTTTAGGGTATTGTAAATGTTCTTGGGTATTCAGGGTTTAGATCCAGGACCCTAAACCCTTAAACCCTAAACCCTTAAATCCTAGCCCTAAACCCTAAACCTTAACCTTAAACCCTAAACCCTTAAACCCTAGCCTCAAACCCTAAACCCCTACACCCAAAACCCCAAACCCTTTCATGGCAAAGGCGCATGGCTACTTTGCAGAGCGTGGACTTTCCGCGGCGGCATCGTTGCTGAAGACTCGAGCCACCTCTGAGGCGTTGGCTTAGCGTTTAGGGGTTTTAGGGGTTTTAGGGGTTTAGGGGTTTAGGGGTTTAGGGGTTTAGGGGTTTATAGTTGAGGGTTTAGGGTATAGGGTTTAGGGTTTAGGGTTTAGGGGTTTAGGGTTTAGGGGTTAGGGGTTAGGGGTCTAGGGTTTAGGGTTTAGGGTTGAGGGTTCAGGGGTTTAGGTTTAGGGTTTAGGGGTTAGGGTTTAGGGGTTTAGGGTTTAGGGTTCAGGGGTTTAGGTTTAGGGTTTAGGGTATAGGGTTTAGGATTTTCTGGGATGTACAGGACTTATAGGGATCAGGCTTCAGGGTTGAGGGGTGGGGTCAGGGATTAAGTACGGTTCGGACTAGGGCCTGCGGAAGTTGTGTAAGGATAAAAGAATCTGCAAAAAGGTTTATGTAGCGTCCAGATGCAGGATGAACAGTGGCTTTAGGGGTTTATGTGGTTTTGGGCTTAGGGTTTCCATTTTCCTTTGGTCACTGAGCCACTCACCACCTAGGGATACGTCTGGAAGTGCTTCTACTCTAAGCCTTAAAACCTGAATAGTAGCTTCCATTTTCATTGTCAGCACCCCTATAAAACCCTAGAATACCCCCACCATCGTTCTGAGCCCTAAGCCCTAAACTCAGTATGGCTTCAGGTTCTGACCATCGAGTTGCTGCATGCCAGGGGGAGAATAGTTGTTATTCTCAAGCCCAATGACAGTCTTTTGCATTTGTTCCGGCAGACTGTCGCATCTTCTTTGCTTCATTCAACGCCAGATGGCGCGGATATTGGCCAGACGGTGTCATCTCACGCTCTTGGGCATATTATGGCTACAAAGAGTCGCTCATGCTGGCTTGGCAAGAGCGTTGGCGGCACTGGACACTGAAGTCCAATATCGAGTGTGACGTTCTTGGCAGCTTGGGTTGAGGTGTCGGAGTTTAGGGTTTAGGATTTAGGGTTTATAGACCCCCTTGAGTAGATAGGATATGGCTTTGGTTATATTTAATACAACCCTCATATACCCCATATTCTATCTACTCAAGGGGGACTATAGGGCTTTGTGGGTTATGTTGTATGCTTTGTTGGGTTTGGTTTTCTACCAGAGTCACCAGAGGGCTGATCTTGGGGGTTGTGTGGGGCACAGGATTTTGAAACAGGCCTGTGCGGTCTGGGCAAAAACTAGTCGCCAGCGAGAGCACCTAAACCCTAAACCCTCTAAACCATAAACCCCAAACTCTTAAAGTCTAAACCCTGTGGGCCTCTTGACCCTGCTCTGAATCCCAAATAAATGGTGGTTTCCCAGGATTACGGGTACCATATTAGGGGCCCCAAGAATAAGGATTAGAGTATTTTGGGGTCTATATGGGGGACCCTTATTTTGGGAAACTGCAGGCAGCCACGAGGTTTAGGGTTTAGGGTTGAGGTTTCAGGGTTTAGGGGTAGACCTCAAAATTAGGTAGAACAATGGCCCAAGACCCCTTAAAACAGCCCAAAAAGCCATTATTCTAAATACCTTTGGTGTTTAGGTGCAAACGAGCTCTTCAAAAGCTTGCATTTAAAGCTAAGCTCCCAGATAGTAACGGAAAAGCTTCATAGTTTCATATACGTCCCCATCACTATACTCAAGCACGTTATTTGCGCCAGCTGATTTGTTCATTATGCAAACTCTACACAGCGCAGCATCCTCATAGGAGCTTGGAGGGTACGGTTTAGGGTTTAGGGTTGGGGTTTTGGGGTTTTGGGTTGAGGGTGAACTTGGGCACTGAACAGCTTAGGAACCCGAATTTGGCAAACTTAGAGGGTATGTTTTGTACATATGGAGGCCTGAGACGATGTAGTATAACCCAAATATGAGGAGTTTTAAAGGTATATCGTGTGAAAAGGGCCTCATTGTGGGAATGGCTTTAACGTAGGGAGCTTGGCAGCTTGATTTGTGAATATGGGACCTTGGAAAAGTGCAGTAGCTTGAATATGGTGAGCGTAGAGGGTACGTTGAGTGAATATGCGGACCCTAAGAAGGCAGTACCTGACGACCTGCGAAGGGGTCGCAAGTTGAAAGGTCGCCCCTTTGCGGTTAACCGGAAAGTATGCTAGCTTCAGGCACAGTACTGGCACGAATACGGGAAAAAGGAAGCTATGTTGGCCCAATATGGGCATTTCAGGCGGAGTAAGAGCTTGAATATGGTGAGCTTGGAGGCTATGATTCTTGCATTGTTGGAACCTCGGACAAGGTAGTAGGTGGAGCGCGGGGACATGGGGTTTAGGGTTTACAGACAATTTAATTTTGAAAAGTCCCTAGCCTTTATCACCTTCAGACCGCTTTTAATGCCTCATGTCTACATACAGGGACAGCTTTAAGCAGCTTGTTTTTTAAGACAAGGGCACCATCCCAACTTCAGGACAGCAATTGTAAGACTGCAAAAGGGAAGTCCCTGCAGGTATTGTGGCCACAAAGGCTGCTGTTCAACCGAAGGTTGCACCCAAGAAATCGGTAGCTCAAAATAATGAGCTATAAGCTGTCCGGAGATTTCACTGTCTGCGTATATGGTCCAATCAAGCTTGTTCCAGACACAGAGAAATACATGGATTTGCAAACCTTTTCGGCTTCCCCACATGTCATCACTATGCCCCAGAAGAGCAGGAAGGGTTCACTTGAAAACCGCCTGCTACCCATTCTCCAAGACGCTTGAGGTTTTTTTCCTGAATTCTTGATGTCGGTCACTCCAGCTCAGCCCATGTATAAGACTGAGAGGAGAGCGACCTCAGACAGCAGCTTCGGAGGCTATAAATGCTATTTAGCCTGACCCTGTTGCGTAAGATTCACATGTTCCAAGCATGTAGCGAAACGTAGCATGACCCCACGCTATCCAAAACCTGCTCCAAATCATTGAGTGACCCTTGGCAAGTGGATCGATGGAGAACCAGCCGTAATGTAGAGAGCTATTTACAACATGGCTGTAAATAAAGCACTTTTGCGATGGGGGGGGGGGTCATAAGTTCGCCTGTAACAATAGCCCGTATGTTCCAAACCCCACTCCTCCTTAAGGAGCAGTAAGACTATCCATCGGTAGGGAAAGCCTTAGAGACGCAAAAGCCTAGCTTGGGCAGGTCCCGTGCTACCAGTGCCGGGGCGTGCTGAGGTTGAACCTTGGGCTTAGGGTTAAGCTAGGGCTTAGGGTTTATGCGTCTTGTTAGGGTTCAGGGTTCGGAGGCGTAGGCGCGATTGAGTACTAGAATACTAGAAGAACTCCAGGGTATCGTGGATTGCTTGCACTTTCGAGGACTGTTGCAAGATCAGATCGATTTTCCGTGCTTGGAGGCTTTCTTGTTCCGATAGGTTGTCTGATATTGTCTGCAAGCTGTCCTTGCCAACAGCAGTTCGTACAAAAATTCCATGTGATGCGGCTAATGTCTGGAAATGGCCAAAGGTCTTTCTTGTGGGCTACAGGAACTTTAAACCATAATCCCCAACACCCTAAACCCTGAACCCTAAACTCTCAAAGGCAGAGGCTGCCTATAGCATTCCGCGCATAGGCCTAGGCCCCAGGCCCACTCAATGGCCCTCCCTGTTTTCACCGTCCGTGGATCCCTGTGCAAGATTCGAGTGATTTCGCTAAACTCAGCAATGAATCCGAAAACGTAAACCCTGGCATATAATCTACTTGCTGTTAGAGCGGAATGGCAGAAGGGATAGGGACCGGAGGCCTATAGTAGCCTGTGTTTGGGGTTCTCGGTTTAGGTTTGAGGGCTTCCTGTAGTATATTTGTGTTTTGGCAATTTTCTTTTGCGTTCCTTAACCCTAAATCCTAAACCCTAAACATATTATCTGGTAAGAAGACGGCATTGTCACAGTCTTTACAGAGCGCTGGCCCAAGTAAAGTCGGGTTGACATAGAACTTGGCCAGCGCCAGGCACTGTTGGAGTCCTTCCGGCGAAAACCGTCGAGACCATGGTGTTTAGTACCCCATCCCTGGGGATCCAAAAAGCCTAATGTAGGTAATATTTACAGACGTCAGGGGCCAATGTAAGGTCGGTATTATTTGTATACTTAGATCCCTACCCTATCTGGGTACTTCGGCCCTTACAGTACCATCATGAGAGGTATTCTGTACTACTTGGGAGTCCTTCCCTTGCAGTCCCAACTGACTTATTCACACATGATCCGTGTTTAGGTTTTAGGGTTTAGGATTTAGTTCCTGCTACATAGCTGGCCCGTAAACTTTGCTGCCTAAACTCTGGTGACACCTTGCGTACTGCAAAGCGCTACAAGTCTTTAATCCTTCCTCGAACCCTTAAGTATTCAGGATTGAAGGCTAGAAGTTCTGTCCTTCTGTTCAAACCCTAAACCCTAAACCCTAGAATATCCTCCAGCAAAGGCAAGGCATCTAGGTGCCTGGAGCCCTATGTAGACTGCTGTCCTTCTGAAGCGGCCCTACACCCTTGATACCCTAAGCGTAGACTGCTGTCCTTCTAAAGGGGGCTTCATATTCTGAGGTTTCATGTTAGTTAGTTACGACCCTAAACCCTAAAACCCTAAACCCCATCTACTGGCACCGCTGAGGAATCTTTTCCCAATACATGAGCGCGCGGCAGCGCTAAAGGCCCAGATGGCTGGGGATGGCTGTAGGG
Source organism: Symbiodinium pilosum (assembly GCA_905231905.1). NCBI lineage: Eukaryota > Dinophyceae > Suessiales > Symbiodiniaceae > Symbiodinium > Symbiodinium pilosum. The sequence continues at coordinate 127,255 of CAJNIZ010045338.1, forward strand.
TTTGCTCTAGGGTTTGTAGGGTTCATAGGTGTGAGGGTTTACAGGGTGCAGGATTTCAGGGATCTGGGGTTCATAGACTTGAGGGGTTTTTGTGTGTTTATAGGATTCATGGGGGTTTGGGGGTTTGAGTTCATAGAGTGTAGGACTTGTGGAGCCAAGATTTCAGAGTTCATGCCAGAGGCTCATTTGTAAAGTTTGTTGGACCTGTTAAGTGTAAGGAAGATGGGTTTGCAGGTATGCTGAACATTGAAAGGGTTGAGTACATGTGATAAGATCTAAACCCTACCTGGACCTCGAAAGTATGTATAATAATGGCTTTCTGGAGGATTTTGCCTACTTTGAGGGGGGGGTCCCAGCAGACCCTAGCTGAGTGTGAGCTTCTGGGGCTCAGAGTTTACCCGCCCCAAACCTTGTGTTTGAGCTTCAGACTCGGAGTCTACACACAAGACCTGCAGCTTGTGGAAGTTCTAGGCTTGGGGTTATTCTCCCCATTAAGTAGATAGAATATGGCGTATATGGGGGTCTTATTATAATATATTCAATGCCATATACTCAAGGGGACTTTCAGCCCTACAACCTAAGTCTCCCTCAGCCTCCCCAAGCCAGACATCCAAATCCCTGAGCTTCCCCTAAGCCCTAAACCCAGTTCCTGGAGTTCTCGAAACCCTGAAGCTCCTACCTAAGCCCTCAAAACGCTCAGCCCTAAAGTCTAACCCCTGCAACTCTTGACCCTCCTAAACCACAAAGGTTTAGGGTTTAAGCACAATACCTCAAATCAGCGATCCAAAGCCCCATCGGGGTTTAAGGTTCCCAAGCTACAAGGATCACAGAACTCCTAGCCCAACAGCCTAACCACCTAATCCCTCCCAAAACACTCTGAACCCCTAAAAGCAAAAAATCCCTTACAAACCCTAACCCCTTCGAAAAAATCCAACCCCCAACCCACCCCCCCCAAAACCCTCAGACATGTAACTTCGAGGCAGGCAGTTTCTGCCTGATACGCTGCAAGGAGATGACGGGTTTCGCGGGGGATCCCATGCTCGAGGGTGGGGCTTTGAGGGTTAGAGGTTCAGGATGAAATGGGGGTTTAGGGGTTTAGAGTTTAGGGTTTGGGGCTTAGGGTTTTGGGTAAATTTGTAGGGTTTAGGAGTGTAGGTTTTCTAGTTAGGGTTGAGGCTTAAAAGGTGAAGGTTTGGTGGGCTTCAGGGGTTCAGGGGCTCCAGAGGTTTTGGTGGCTTGCGGGGCTTGAGGACGTTCAGTTCAGGGTTTAGGGTTTAGGGTTGGTTTTGTAGGATTGAGGTTTGAGGGTATCTAGAGGTGTATGGGGTTGTGCTTCAGAAGTTTACTGTTTTCGGGTGCAGGGGTTTCAGGACTGAGGGCTTCAAGGATTTCAGATACGGAGGTTAACCCTAAACCCTACACCCCCAGAGCTTCTGAGCTTCAGGTGTACGATTTATAGGGTTGGCTCTGACCCGCGGATTTTTGTGAGGGCCCGCAGCATTTGAGCTATCGTCTAAACTCCGAATATCCCCTCTATTACCCTCTCAGTAGTAGTCCCCTGTATAGTCCCTCATATAACCCCCTTTAAGGAGATTAGATTATTGCAGATTTGGTGTCTCACTCTAAAGTTGTCAAGCCGATGCTGCATTTCCTTGGTCACAAGCCCTTCGACTCAGGCTAGTGTGCTTGAAAGGTTCAGGGTCAAGGGTTTAGGGCCCTGAAGGTGTAAACCTGGACCCCAAAGGTAGGTACGTGATAGTCCAAAAAGAATATGATAGGAAACCCTAAACCCTAGATCCTTTTTGGGTTCAGGTAGGGCTTATGGAATGCCAAAGATGAGGTCGCGGCCTACACGAAGGAAAGCCTGTATAAGGCGCAGCCATGGCCTGAGTGGAGGGTTTGCTGTGCTAGGAAACAACACACTCAAGCTGTAGCTAGGGTAATGACCTACAGGTTTCTATAGTTAGCATTGTATAGAACATTCGTACCCTAATCCCTAAGCCCCTTTAATTCAAGGAGAAACCTGGTGTATGGTTCAGCGTCCAGGCGCATACTATATCAAAGGAGTTCTCTGGTGGACAGTTTCGTAGTTGTCTTTATGACACCATTCGTTATTTTACATCTGCTTTATAATTTTTGAAGTTTCTGAGAACGACTCCTACAAAAACCTGAGTAGGAATCCCTACAACCTTCTTGTACTGCGCCTGTAGGGTCATTACCCAAATTTTGAGAAACCAATCACCAAGTAGAAATCTCTTGATGGGGTTTTGAGCTTCAGGGTTTGGAGTTTAGATTTAGAGCCTGGGTTCCATCTGTATTATCGTCTGAACCGAAACCCCGATCCCAAAACCCTACACCCTAAAACCTTTATCCCTCAACCCTAATCCCTAAACCCACCCCTTTTACTACCATGAAATGTCTGTTCCAGGGGCTGTTCTGAAAAACATGGGCCCCTTTTGGTTATGGTTTATATTGCGGCACCTAATATGTAGGGGTACCGAAAAGGGACCCTAATTCTGGGATCTAGCCATATGAATAGAGGGTAGATGGAGGTTAGCGGTTGGGTCTCTGACTCTGTCAGGCAAAGTTTCAGCAGATCCGACAGCCCTGAGCCATTCAACCTTCAGACTCTACCGCCCCTACCCTGGAACCTAAACTGGAAGACCCCTTAACTCATAAATTTACAAGGATGGGGCTAAATAGTTGGGACGTTACCCCACCATTTCCCATGCCCCCCCAGAATAAAGAACGACCCGGAACCCCAGAAGGTCATGTCTTATCCTGCTTTGAAGGCTTAGGTATGTAACAGTAGTCCTAAACCTAAAACCCTAAATCCTATCTTCTGCAGCACCCTCTTCTAAAGATTCAGGCCAGGACATGACTTCCCTGGCCCTCGACTCGAGACATCCCCGACCTTTAGCCCTCGACCCAAAACCTTAAATCCAGAAACCGTGAGCCGTCAACCCTAAGCCCTGAGCCCTAAACCCAAAGCCCTAAATCCAGAAACCTTGAACCCTAAACCCTAAACCTTGAGCCCTAAACCCTGAGCCCTGAGCCCTAAATCCAGAAACCCTGAACCCTAAACCTCTTGAATCCAGAAACCCCCTTTGCCACCCCAACTTCGGGTTTCAGGCTTTGGAGGTGCCAGGGAACCTCAGCCCTCGACGCCAAAATCGTACATTCAGAGCCCCAGCACCATCCCTTTCGGGTTTAGGGCTTTTAAGGTTTTGTAAGCTTGGAGTTCATGGGCTTCGGGTTTTATAAGCTACTTTTCAACAAACGTAGCATGTCTGGGACCCTTGGACAGACAGTGCCAGGCATTTTGGCTCGCCGACTAGAGTCTCATTGCGCATCCGGTACTGATGTAGAAGCCCAAATGAGTAGTGCCAATAGTATGGTCTTAGATCCCTGGCTTCTTAGACATGCAGGCTTCCATTTAAACTGGGACATATTGTGGGAAACTCACCAGATAGAGGTTTCTCGAGATGATCTGTTCTTTTACCATTCCTACTAAAACACCTTGCTACATTTTGTAGAGACTAAGCCCCTGAACCCCTCAGCCGAAGCCTTCGAAAGTGTACACCCTAAACCCTCACCCCTCAAGCCAGAGTTCCGTAAATCGCGCTGCCCAGCATCCGCAGCCCTAAACCTGTCTAGCTCTAAAGCCCTCAACCCTGAACCCTCAACCCTAAACTCTAAACCCTCAACCTTCAACTCTAAACCCTAAACCCCAAGTTGGTAATTAGCAAAGGCCGGCCCTGCTTCAGTCCCATTCAGACCACAAGGCAGCCCGACTTGACTTCTTGGACCCTGCTTGTACCTTTAGATAGGGGTAAAGGGTCACTAATTTAGGGTATATAGAGGGTGGATGGAGGGTCTAGGTACTTGGAAACAAAGATGTGTCGATAATGATTCTTTGACTGCTTTTTCGGATGGTGTTTGGGCCATTCGTTTACCGACTGTTGGTGTCCATGTAGCAGTCGTGGAGGAGTGTTGAAAGGATTGCTCCAAAGTTCAATGTCTAGGGATGTAACCAGTTTAGGTTTTCAGGGCTCAAATGTTTTGTGGAAAGCTACTCGGTTAGGATTTCTAGTTATGCCACAACAAAGTTCAGGGTCCAGAGTTTAGTTTATGCTTCGGACTGAGGATTTTGAGGTAGGGCAAGAAAGTTTGGAAGGTTCGTATATGCCTCAGCAAGCAGTAACGGTTTCGTGAAGTTGTTCTGGAATTGTACTTACAGAAATGCACAGGGTTATAAGAATTGTTCAGCTCTGTCTCCATTGTTGGATAGAGTCCTGGAGAATGGCTAGGCTTTTGAGGGGAGAAAATGCTTGAGGAGTTTCCTGGAGGAAGCGCGACTCAGTTCCGGTTTTGGGCAGATTTGCTTGAAGGCATCAGGGTCCACGCCGGTTGGTGTGTTCGTGCGCTTTCCGGCATCCTTTTCCGTGCGGCGGATGGAGACACAGGACCCCATGCATCCCTCAACTCCTTTCTTCACATGATCTGCACTTCGGCCCGGCGGAAAATCTTGCAGAGGGAGGTCGATCTCCGCCACGAACTCTAGACCCCAAGTCCCAACAAAGCTCTTCCCGAAACATGTACCCAATAGCCAACATCAAGGCAGAATGAAAAGGGTGACTGTTGAAGAAGAGTCATGAAAGAGGGCCCCACACTATGTCATCAAACCATATCAGTTTTCTCAGATTTGGTTAGCTTGGAATGAAGGAATGGATCCTTATAGCAGTCCCTATATAACAGACTATAGCATGTTCCATGTTTTTGTTCCATTCCTTCATTCCCAGCTAACCAAAGGTAAGTTATGACACAGCGGATAACGACGCCCTGGTTATTGCAAGGCCTTCTGCAAGGGCTACGAGGCGCCCCGCTGCTTCGAGGGATGCGGGCTATAACATTAACGTTTAGGGTCTATGGGGTTCAGGGTCTATAGGTTTTATTATAAAACCCTAAACCCTAAACCCTAAATAGGTTTTATAGGGTCTATGGGGTTTAGGGAATTGTTGGTGCCGAGTCAGGATGCCCTGGGCTTCGGATTCAGGTTCAGTGGGTAAGGGTTTAGAGTTTTAGGGTTTTGGGATTCAGGGTTCAATGGCTAAGGTTCTAGAAGTTTGTGATAAGGGTCCATGTAAGGCTTGCAGGGCAGGGTTTGATAGTTGCATACGCGCAGGTGGTGCTTGATGGGATTTGCTGATGGCTGCAACCAGCTACAGAATCAGGCGACCCAGAAATTGAGGTCAGCCAAACATACACTCAACGAATTCCCAGATGTTAAATGTTAACCAGAGGCACATCTCCGTCAGCACATCATTTGCTTTGCTGCATCTGGAGACAGACGAGAAAACTCATCTGATGAAAAGGGGTTCCCTCGCATTTACTGGAGTATTTATTTTTCCACTGCTCGCGAAGCTTCCTCAAAACAGCCTGGGCATGTGCTGCTCAAAGGACGAGTCACATGAGCAGTTCCTTGGCAGGTTCATGGGTAGGCGCTACACTGCTATACGCATTACAAGTGCACGCAGTGGAGGTCTTAAGTAAAATTATGTTACGTACCTCTCCGCGAGTAGCCTGTCGGGGAAACTCTGCACCATACACATCCACGCATATGTCTCTCTCAGGCATGTATAGACCCCATCGCCCAACCTGCTGCTACCCATGCACCCCTCCACTTCAGAGTAGACCCAGAACCTGGTGTGTTAACCTTGACAGCTGTCTAAGCGAGGCGATGTCATGCTGGACCTTCCAACAATCTGCGTTTTACGGGTATAGTCCCCCTTAATTAGATAGAATACCCGAATCTGGGGTATATGGAGATCTTGTTATAATTTACCCAAAGCCATATTCTATCTAAAAAGGGGGGACTATGTCACTGACAGTTTCTGACCGACAAGACACCAGGAATCCCCATCAGGAAATACGTTGGAGGATCCGAGTAATTAGAAGCCGCAACCCCTCTCCCACCCAAACCCTCTGCCGCGCTCCTTGCCATCTACCTGCCTAATCCTAGGTATTCGCAAAAGCCTTATACCTTCCCCCACGTCACATCCCATCTGCCACTGCTCACCCCTAATCTGCTTAGCCTGGAATCTGAGTCCTAAAAAAGCCCTTAACCCTGAGTCCTAAATCCCAACACCCTGAACCCCAAAAAACCCTTCACCCCCAAACCCCCAAACAACCTAAACCCAAAAATCCTACACCGAAGGTACGCTCTGTAGGGGGCATCAACGGCCTGTCGCAAGTTGGCCGGGGTCGGAAGGACTTTGCTGGAGCCCTGGCTCTCTCGGTTTAGTAGTGTACCGTTTACAGGACTCGGGGGCGTAGGAGTCAGGTTTTCAGGCTTTGGGTGAAGGAAGGGCTTACAGGGGCCTAGGGGCTTGGGAATCTTGATTCATCAGCCCTAAACCCTAAAATCTAAAGGCTCTGAGGGTTAGAGCCTACGGCCTTCGCAGTTAGGGCGCAGGTTGGTCCGCAGGGCTTTCAGGTGAGGTGGGGAGGGGATTGAGGGTCCAATGTTTGTTGCGTTTAGGGTTTTTGGTTTAGGGGTGGTTAACCTGTCTGAGGCCAGAAATATAGCTCTTTGGGGGGGTCTTCAATTGCAGCCTTTGCCCCACAAAAAATGCACCCCAGTACATTCGGAAGGTTCTGAAATACACGTTGATGTAAAACTCAAGCCCTACCTCAACAGACCCTCCGTTGTTGGACCGTAAACCCTAAACCGTATGGTACCTCTCATTCTATGAGACCTCAATACTGAAAGTCTTGCGGGCTAAGGCGGGCCTAGTCTAAAGTTTGTGTTTCTCCAACACTGTATCCCCGAAGCCTAAGCAGAATCAGGGGAAGTAGCGACGCTATTCCTTGTCATGTTCACCCCCAGCCAAACGGACCATACACCCGCTCCAAAGTGTCAGCCCTAAACCCTGAACCCTCAACCCTAAACCCTAAAACCCACGCTAGGCCCTAAGCCCTTCTCTCTTGACCCTAAACCCGAAGCCCTAGACCATAAACCCTCAAACCAAGACCCTGGACCCTACCCCTAAATCTAAATCCAAAATCGCCAGAAGGTCTTGGCCTGCGAATTCCGACAAGAGACAAAGATCGCTGAGATCGTTGCGCAGGTGCGAGCTTGACATTGGGGCTTCTCCAGGTTATTAGGGATTTAGGGTTTAGCGATGAGGGTTGACAGTTTAGGGTTTAGGGCTCGGGGTTCAGGGAGTACCCTTCTGGGGGTCCCCATAATAAGGATAATAGTTAATAGTCTCTTGGAGCGCATTATTGGCATACCTGGTCTGGGGAAACTAGCATATTGATTTGTCTGAAAATTCTGGGTTGGGGGTTTAGGTCCTTTGGGGTTGAGGTTTTTGGGGGTTTGGGAGTTTGCGGCTTTAACTGTTGTAGGGCTTTCTGGGCGTACGGTGTTGGGCACAGAGTCGTCTACCTCGAACCTAAACTTCAACCCAAAAACACGGCAACCCTCCTAAAGGAAAACCGCCCCAAACCTGACCCCCAAACCCCCAACCCCTAAATCCTAAAACGTAAACCCCTAAATCCCTAAGCGCTAAACCCCTAAACCCCTAAATCCCCGCTAAATCCCCTGGAACCTCTGAAGCCTTGTGCGCAGGTCAAGGTACGGATGGCGGAGGGCAGACAAGTTAAGGCAGGAGATCTTGGCTTAAGCTGGACAGCCTGTTTGGGGTTCCAGGGTATAGGGATGGAGGGTTTAGGGGTTTAGGTTTTCGGGTGTAGGGTTCTTGAGGGTTTAGGGGTTGGGGGATTTAGGATTCAGGGGTTAAAGGGTGTGGGTTTTTAGGTTTTAGGAGCGGCGTGAACCAAAAGTAGGAGGAAATCAGGGGGAAGTAGACCATCGTTCTGGGCTACTGTACAGGTATACCGCAGGAGCAAAAGACCTTCAGCTATCGGACCCGATAACTGGGGTCAATTTCCCACCCAGTAAACGGGTACCACGAAGGATTATTGTAGACATTCAGGCCCAATTAACATTCAGGGTCCATTACTGCAGCGGAGATTGGCCTAACCTAGAAGTAACCTGAAGGTCTTGTCTGTCAAGTGTAGGGTATAGGGCTCGGAGGTTTAAGCTTCTAGGGATTCAGAGTCGAGAAATCTCAGTGTCGTCGGCTTCCTGTTTTCGTGAGCGGTCCAGCTGGAGGCTCAAGGGGTTCAGCGGTACGATTTTGGTGTTAGCGTCTGGGGCCTTCAAGCCAAAACCCTGAAGTGTTAGCTTCAGGCTGTAGAGCCTTGGGTGTTGCGCTCGTTAGTACATTGATGATGAGTTCTGGAAGGTTCTTCATAGGGTCTGAAACCCTAAAACCCGTGCACCCTTAGGAGCATTACTAGGACGGACCTCCCCTTGTAAGTCCTTTCTAGATGGTGTCGTTTCGTGCTTTGGGATCACAACTATCGTTGAAGAGGCGACCCGACGCAAAATCCAGATAACCCAGTTCCCATTTCATTTTCCATGTCATGCTTGGGCCCTCCTCTATATAGCCCTTTATACCCCAACATAACGCTGTATAACCCTATGTAACCCTATAGGTGTAGGCACCAGGGTGTAGCCCTTCAAGCCACAGAAGAGGATGCTATGAGTAGTATGACGCAGGTGCATATCCTAGAAGCGTGAAGCCTTGAGCTTAGTGTTAGCGCCAATGCATGGTTCTCTGGACAGTTTGCTTTGCTGGACGTTGGGTTTCCAGGGTTGTGGGTATATCCTTGGAGCATGACTTTTCCGCGTGGGGTGGATGCATTCGGAGATCCTGCTGCTCCACCTTTGCTTTCGCTTGTGTCTCCGCCTCCTATGCCATTGCTAGTATACTACCACTTCGTTGGACCGTCACAATGTTGCCATTGGTTCAATTTGCCTACAGTCAGTTATTCTGAAGGGAAGGCCTAAACTCCAAACCCTAAACCCAAGGGGTATGACCTCCTAAACCTTGAGTTATCGAAGCTAGAGGCAAGACATGCGTGCAGGTCATTTGCATAGCCGGGCCAACGTCCTCCGGCAAGACAACTTTTGCGACAAAGCTATGTCTGGGGCTTGGCCGGCCGGAGTGGGCTGAGAGGACAGAGCCCGGGGATATCTGTTTGGAATCATACCTCATCAACTCCTAGTTCCATAGAAATTGATTTCCAAATTTTCTTTCATTTATAGCATAACCCGAAGATGTTATTCAGCATGTCATTTGCTTCATCGCCATAGGGGGACTACCATCAAAGCTTGTTAATTACTGCAAAGCATAGACCACGAACCTGTAACATTGTCAAGTTCGCCTGTCTCATGGCATCAGGAACTGAAATCCGGCCTGGCCGTCATGGTCCAGTGCGGATGCACGCCTAGCTAAGCTATGCTTATACGGGGTGCCGCCACTACCTCCGACTTTTTTGCTTGGAGGCCCTGGTGGGGTCAAAAATAAAGATGATTTTTGGACGCGTTCAACATAATTAGGGTTTTGGAGTGGTCTTGAAGCCTCATGTATGTGGTGTCAAGAAAGAATTTGGGGGCCCAAACAGGCCCCATGATGCTCATGATGCTGGCTCTTGGGGGGCTGCAGGCCGCTTAAAATGCCCTATAAACGCCAACAAAACGCTCAAAATACACGCTGTGGGCAGTGTTTGTGGCTGTAAATCC
>CAJNIZ010045339.1:0-22324 GCA_905231905.1 Symbiodinium pilosum
GACATCTTAGTATCACCTCGCCGTGGTGCCTGCCACTGGAAAGTGATACCGGTCGAAGAACTTCCTGCGTGGATCATATGCCGCAAAAAACCTTAATGCTATAATCCCTAAAACTTCCAAAACGCACGTCCCACGAGTTGTTGCCTCCCGATTCAAGTTTCTCAGCACGGAACTGCCCCCCACCCCCTCCGGCTCCTCTTTCCCATTATATTCCATTTTAAGTAAAGTGTAGTCCCTAGGGGGGGGAGGCGCCTCCTACTACTACTACTACTTCTTCTACTACTACTACTACGACGATGGGAGCACATGTCATTCCTGGCGGGTGGGGGTTAACGTTAGAGAGAGGGAGCTTGTTTATTGTATGCACCGTTACAAGGTGTGCACCACTACGAGGTAAGAAAAGCAAACATGCGCCGATGTGACCTTGCCATGCAAAAAATGCTGCATCTGGAGTTACAACTGCGAAGCAAAATTGGAAATCAAGAAGCCGGCCTATGTTTGCGCAATTGTGGAAGCTTTTCAGCCGTCTGTGCCGGGAGGCATACTTGGAGGATTTGACAGCTCCAGCTCTGCAGTTTTCCTTACTTGCCCAGCTTCGTGGGAGAAAATCTGAACCACAAGACTCCCTAAACAGGGGTTACATATAGGGGGTTATTATATAGGGGAGTAGTATAGGAGTTACTAAGGGGGACACTAAGAGTTTAGGCTATAATCCCAAGCCCCGAAACGTCAAAGGCGGCGAGTCCTGGCTCAAATCGTCTAGCTTAAATGCTGTTCCCAAATCGCGAGAAACTATTTGGGGTTTCACAAAATTATGGGTACCATCTTGGGGGTCCCAGGAATAAGGACCATCAAGGGACTCCAAACCGCAAACAGCTTGTAGAACTACCGAAATGGGTTTCCGAGGGTCTGGATCAACTGGTGGCGTTGGACAACAGTAAACCAAGTCATCCACGTCGTCTGTAACCATCTTTGACTCAGGGCTTGTCCACTGGTTCAGCTTCAGCCTGGGCTTCTGGCTGAGTAGTATAGTCCCCCTTAAGTAGATAGAAAATGGGGTATATGGCAATCTTATTATTCTTTAAAATCCCCAAAGCCATATTCTATCTACATAAGGGGGACTATAACCTGTAACCCCAGCTACTTACAGCTTGGAAATTCGTTATGACCCCCTTATTTATCACAGGTATAACTCCAAAAAAACTGTAGGTAACTGGGGTTACCGGAAGGGCTAACGCGGTTTAGTTTTGGGCTTGGGGTTTGGAGCGTGCAGGTTCAAGTTACGGGTTCACCGGTTGAGGATTGGGCTTGTGGTTTCTAGGCCATCGCTTGAAGGCTTTTTGGGCCCTAGCTTACAGAAACTGCCTTAGGCGTTTTATGAAGACTGGTTTTGAGAACCTATCCAGTTCTAAGACGGGGGGCAGGTAAAACTGACTACATCTCCTTTCCCTCAACCCATAAACCCCCAAAACCCTGAAACCCTAAATCCCTTAAACGCCTAAACCCTAGAATGGCCCTAAAAACAAACAAATTGTGGCCCAGGGGCTTGCTGCAGGGCGAGTAGCACCCAGCAGCATAGCCGGCTGTAGGATGCAAAACCTCCAGGGGTGCTCCGAAAATTAAGGTTTAGGGTTTAGGGTTTAGGGTTGGGGGTTTGGCTTTCAGGGCCTAGGCAATATGACAATGTGTTCAGGGGTTCCCGTACTACCCCTCCTCACTTCCCCTTGGTATAAGGGTAAAGGCTAATGAAAGCTAAGTAAAGTTTGATAATAAGTGGCGGAGCCCATGATATAGGGGGGCTTTCCAAAACCAGGGGCCCACGGGCAGGAAACCCAATGTGGGTTTAGTGGGAGCTTGCCGAAGTAAGGGTTCAAGGTGTGCGCCGTTAGGCTCCTAAAAAGAAGGCTTCAAATATGGCAGGGTGTATGAAACGGACCCCTTTGTGGAACTTGTGGAAATGCTGATGTGAAGGGGTGCTGCAGCATTCGAACTTCGCACAACACGATGTCTTCGCGTTCTAATAGTAGATTTGTAGATGTCACGTCGTGTCTGCATATCTTTCTGTAAAAGCTTACCAAGAGCAACCATCCACCCTCTTAGAATTCACGGACGCTACATCAGATCTCATCACCTTCTCTGACTAAGCCCAGAACCCTACTGTACCCCTATTCGAAAACGTTTCATGATCCATCGTAGTATCAGTTTGTATCACTTAAGTATTGTTTGTTGCTTGAGGGGGCTCATCATTATGGGGGCGGTAACTAGCATGTCCGGCGTTATTGAGCAAGGACTATATGATGTTAATTTTGCCAGACGAACCCTTCACAACACCGACCCGAAACCCTCAACCCTAACCCTGAAACTCGAATCCTCTATCACAGCTTTTTGGGTTTTAGCGAACCTGCAAGTCCAGCTTGACCGTGCCGTTAGCAGCCTTGGATTGACTATGCGCTTTATCGTCTAGGTATTGTGGTGGTAACCCCAAACCCAAACTGGGACCCTGTTATAATCATATATAGTAGTTGTAGGGTCCTAATGCTGCGGATTTGCTCACCGAATTTGCCTTCTTGCTTTGGGGTTTGGTTTGATGCTCTACCCTTCACGGGACCTTGGTCGCGAACATTTACCTCTTGCGAGAAGTGTAGTCTGCCTTGAGGATATGGAATGTGGGACTCGAGGAAACTTACCTTCTCCATATCCGGTTTAAGGTTTAGGGCCGAGGGCTTAATTCCTAAAGCAGGACCACATTAAGACGGACTGTGCTATACAAGCCCCAAAGGCCCTAAACCCTGCAGTCTAATGCCCAAACCATAATTCAACAAACCAGGACCCCCAAGTTCAGAGCCCAGGCTCTTGACTGAACCCCTGTATTTCTTCTAGTCCCTACATAATCTCTTGTGATGAATGCCCCCTATATCCCCTATAGTCCCCATTTGTAATCCCTTAAAAAACGGCCCCCTCCAACCTTGAACCCTAAACCCTACACCCCTACACCCTGGACACCTTCCAAGTCAAATCCAAGAAGCTTTCTCGAGGACTTCGGTGCTGGGGCAGTCATCCACACTCAGCTTGGAACAGTCGACCTTCATCCTCAGTGGCTGAGTCAAGTATGACTAGTTAATACATCATGTTTTCTTACTGGTGGCTAGTAGGGAATAAGGGAAAATGGTTGAGGGGGAATACATACGGATTATATTCCGTATTCCGTACTGACCACCAGTTAGTAGGTTTTTTTTCTCCAGAGCTTTCCAGTCTCCAGAGATACCTTTGTGGCACGGCGTTTAATAATCCCCCTTAAGTAGATAGAATCTGGGGGTATATGGGGATCTGGTTATTAATATACCCAAAGCCATATTCTATCTTCTTAAGGGGGACTATAAGGTTAAGAGATATTCTGGGAAGGGCTCGGTACGGAGACCATGCGCCACTTAAGCCATCACCTGGGCGTTACACAATTGTAACTCATCTGCGAGGTCCCTGATGCAGGCCCTGAGTTGTCTCCCATAATCCAAATGCAACATTTAGGGTTTAGGGTTTAGGGATTTAGGAAAGTTTAGGGTTTAGGGGGAACCCCAAGCAGGACCTTGTTTAAAAAGACTCTATTGCTCGTGCTGTTCCTTTTCAGGTCCCGTGCTTGTTAGGGGAATGGGAACACCTGTCTCTGAGGATCCATCGTCGGTCCAGGAAACACGCCATATTTCTTTCTTTGATGCATTCGGCAAAACCCTGAACCCCAAGTTTGACAGTCCCTCGGGCTTTACGTGGTGGTGGGGATGTCTATGTCGATTGCGGGGCACTCTTCGAGTATGATAACTGGGAGGAACTTCATCCCTGACAATTCCCACAAAATGTGTCGTAAATCGACCTCGTCTGTTCGCAAGTGTCAGGGCAGGAATCTTAAGTCCCGGACCATAATCACGTCTCTGCAGGGGAGGGAAGCTCTGTTTGAAACTTCCTTGTCTTTGAGGAGTTGTGTTTCTTCCGTTTTGGCTGCACTGGTGGGAGCGGGGGGTTGCAGGAACTCGAGCAGGTACCTTGATTTACTAGATAACGCGGTGCAGAGTCCCTGGCAGATGACAGCATCCCGGTAACATTGGCCGCATTGGCCATAATGTGTAGACTCCAAAGTTTTCCTCAAATAGACTTCAAAGGGGTTATATTTGGATACTGGAAAATAAAATGGAAACTACTATATCATAATAGGGTATATATTGGGGTTACCTAGGGGTTATATTGGGATAATGGAAAATAAAATGGAAACTACTATTCAAAGCTAGTCTTGGATTGAACTGAAAACCTGGTAGAGGTTACAGGTCGAGGACTGCCACGCAGCCTGAAATCTAGGGTTTAGGGTTTAGGGTTTAGGGTACCGCCCCCCAGCCGCCAACAGCTTTTGAAAAGGTGAATGTCAGGGCCTGTGTGTAAGTACAAGACAGTCACTATCTAACTATTGCTTACCCTACGTACACGCCTGCTATCCTAAACCTCCAGCAAAGCCTGTAGCTTCAACTTTGCTTTTCATGTCAGGTGAAAGAGAAATCCATGGCCATGGTAACCTTCAAAAACGTTTACTTTGAAACGATCACTTGCACCAGCATACTTTCAGGTTTGTACTGATGAACGATGCTGAAATTACGAAAACATCATGTCCCAAAGATTCCCGACCAGCCCCTCCCAGATGGGATGCTCAAATCTCCTCAGCATATAGTCCCCCTTAGGTAGATAGAATATGGGGTATATGGGGATCTTATTATGATATGCCCAAAGCCATGTTCCATCTACTTCAGAGGGACTATAGGCCATTGGCACGCAAGGGTTTAGGGTGTAGGGGAAAGGCCCGCGCACCCATCTCTAGCCGCGATGTTGTAGCAACTAGACTCTGAGCCCTGTCAAACCTTAAACTCTAAGCCCTAAATCCTGATCCCTAAACCCTGAGCCTGAAGCCCTAAACCCTAAGCCCTAAAACCTGAACCTCAAAAAAACAAGAGAAAAGCTGCCATATTCGCAGCCCAAGCATCGCTGAGGCGTTCATGAGCTTTCCAGTTTGGTCAAAGCACTTGCCTACTGCAGCAGCCTAAATCATTACCGACCATCCCCTCCCCATATTAAACACCCACACCCTTAAATATTCAACTTTCACTATATACAACAATATACCAGAATGTGAGCATTTCATATTGGGGGGTGGGGCGGGTTTTGACATAGGGGGAGGGCCTTACTATTGAAGCTCTTGGAGGTACTCTTGAAAGCAATCCAGGAATATAATGTTGGTAGTCATCTGCCTATGGCCCCCTACATAGCCGGAGTTTTTGTTTACCTTGGTAACAACTCAGGCCCCCGTAGTATGTTACCGGCTCAGGCTTTGGGCTCTTTGGATTGGAGGGTCTAGGGTTTACGGTTTACAGGGTTACCCTAAACCCTAAACCCTTGAGGCTTCTGCTTTGCAGCTTATGTTTTTAGGTCTCCGTGTTATGGCTGTTGTTCAAGGCAGTGCCCTAGTAAGAGCGAGTACAAACTGCAAAGGTATAGCATAGAATGGCATGGTATAAGCTTATACAGTATATGTTCCGCGCCCAGCTGGAAACCTGAGGAACAAGCAAATGTGCGTCATTTTAGGCGGATTTCGGGTGACAAGTGATACCTTTCAGGGCACCTACTACTTGAAGGGTGGGGTGGAATTAGTAGGTAGACCCACGTTCTATGCCCTAAGCCTCTAAAGTGCCCTAAGCCTCTAAAGCGCCTTGAATCTCAAACTTGAAGGGGACGGTATAGCCGTCCACGAGGCTGATGTCAACCCAATCACAGCCATCCCCCTGGCCTCGTGCGAAGCAGGGTTTGGCGGTTTGGGTTTTAGGCTTTCGGATGTGGGGTTCAAGGTCAGTTCGAGTTTTCGGCTCTGAAGGGGGCTTAAGACTTCAGTGAGAACAGTGAGAACCCCTGCCAGCCCCCCGTAACATAAAGCAATCATAGGTCCTCGTTCGGAGGGTTCGAACTGTCAAATAATCAATCCTGCTCCCTAACATGCGATTCAATTGCGACCCGACCTCGCCAAGTATCGAATATCTAAAACTAGCTCACGAACATAAGAGAGCGTAAAATCGCGTAACACCTAACAATTAGAACAAGGTTTGCGGACGTTTTATGTTGTAGATTCATGAAGTCTGTAAGGGGATGGTGTGGGTACCTATTCATTCTTTCGTCCACATTAAACAACCTAAGCACCCACAATTTATTTCAAGTTCCATTGTCTTGTCAATCTAATTCTACACACTCCCTTTATCCTGCGGCCCATTCGTATTGAAGGATTCGAATCTCTGTGCTCTCTTCACCAAGCCCTAGACCTCCTTAGGCTCAACCGGGGTGACCGTCCGTCTCAGAAAACCTCTGGCAACATCAACTCTTTGCTTCCCTGCTGATAACCAGGGCCTCAAACATTGACTTGATTCTTGACCACGAACCCCTACACCACAACTCATATCCCTGATCCTTTCGAACCTACCTAAACACTAAACCCTTTCTTCCCATTGCCCGACTTGGTCCTCCCAGTGGGTTGCACGGCTTTCCAGAGATTCCAAATGTTGCCTCGAACTTTGTGTCGACTGGAGGAGAGCCTTGCTTTGACCGTGCTTTACGAAGGCCGAGCCTGAAAATCAACAAGATTCTCCCTGAGGTCATTACCCTTTACAGTTCCTGTTCCCTTCAAAAAATTGAGTTATGGCAGGGGGTATGACCCAAATTCTCCTGGTCCGAATATACTTGCAATGTTGCCACAAGACACTTGTTTACGTATTGCGACACAGTCCTGAGAATTGTGTCCTGATACTATGATTAAGCCTCATTTTTGGTACCTCCCAAAGACGGAACCCTAGGTCTTGGAACTTTCCAGCCGTGAAAGCACCGAAAGCTATGAACCTGAATATGCTCTGGAACCCTCCCAATGTTCAATTGTTTGCTTGGGGTTAGTATTAAAACTAATGGCCATGCTCAGGAAACCTTCAGATCGGCAAATTGCCGCTAAAAGCCCTAAACCCTAAAACCTCAAACCCGAAACCCTAGCCTCCTAAACCCCTAAACTCAAACACGCTAACCCCTAAACGCATATAGTCCCCCTTAAGTAGATAGAATATGGGGTATATGGGGATCTTATTATAATCTACCCAAAGCCATATTCTACCTACTTCAGGGGGACTATAAATCATAAAACCTTCTTAGGGTCACCCAAGGTGCAGCCATCGGAGTGGCAAAGCTGCTCAGGCCCTCCGCTATCGCCAATTTCACACCGGTCTCCTGTGCTTGGTTTAGGGTTTAGGGATGATTTGGGGTTTAGGGTTAGTAGGGAATATGGGAACAGAATCTCTGTAAAATCCCTATATGATATATTCCCTCCTTCCCTACCCAGTACGTTGGTTAGGGCCCTTGGGCTTAGGGTGTAGGTTTTACGGTTTCAGGGTTTCCTAAAGTCTTTCACAACCTTTGCTGCTATAACATCAGTTCCGCCCTTTGGTGGACGTTTTCCGCTGCAGACGCACATGTCCTGCAAAGGTACAGTAACCCTATGCAAGCATGGTCATTTTATGTGCGGCAACATCTTGGCACCTGCGCCCATATACCGTTCTATTGCCAGGAGCTTTCAGTCCGTAGCACGGTCTATAAATCCGTGATCTATTTTGTCATCCAGCGAGCGTAGCGGGTTGTCGTAGTAGCCATCTAGGATCAGGGCTCTGTTGAGAAAAGCTTACTCAAACAGGCACTAAAAGCCTGTAGGTTGCAGAGTAGTACAGAACAAAAACGCCAGGTACACTAAATCCTGCATGACCATACGCACTGCACCTCGCAGCAATTAAGGTGCTAATGGTTTGGTTGGTGCCCCGCATTGATGCATCATTTTTTGCCCATCACAGGTGGTAGTTTCCATCAATAAGAGAACCCCAAGTTAGATGCCGAAACACTGTAATTCTTATTATGGGTATCCTCCAAACATGACCCCTAACTTTTGGAACCCCCCCCCAAGTCAGGTTGGCAGTTCGCGGTCCAGGTGCTTTTTTAAAGGGTCTACACCTTGGAGTGATTCTGTACTTAGGGGCTTGGGCTATCCGTGTCTGCGGCTTATCATGTCACGGAAGGTACTTCCATGGGGCTGCCTTTGTTGGGGGTCTACGTTAAGGCATGCCTAGAGCATAGGGTGCCCTGAAGCTTACACCTTGCATTCCACGCCCCGAGTCCGTCAGCGTTGCAGCGAAACTTGGGCCAGAAACGGGTGCTGGTCAGCTGGTCCGGTGTGGCAAACTCATAGCCTAGGATATCCATTTTCTTCTGCTAGACTGCGTAGACGTAAGAAGCTGTTCCCTTGAAGTTTAGTATTTGGCGTTATGTCTGTCAATGCGACGGTCTTTGTGGTGGTGAAGCGTGCGATGTCAGATTCAGCAGTCTCACGGGTGTGGAACGAACAAAATACAATAATTTGCAGGTGTTGTGAAGGTTTTTCCCTTAAAGCTGAAATTTGAAAAGCAGTCTTCTCAGTAAAACGCGTGCAACCGAACCTACTTGAAAATCACATGTTATTCGCTCTTCGCATCGGTCGTGTCTGAACCTAAGCTCGCTCGTCCGAGCTCTCATTGTCGCTTCTCAATAGAACGACGCGCCCGTTACTAGGCTATCTGGAAAGTGCGGCACCTAGTACATAATACCACTACGGGGTCATATTTCTGGAAATGACCCCCACTTAAGCATGTCGTCTTCTTGCCACGTGCAATCAGTGCCCTGTTGCTTTCTGCAGTTGCATCTCTTTTGGGGATAGCCATATGGTAGCTTGGCAGCAGTAGGGGCAGACTACCTGAAACAGATGCCAAAGTATTACAACACTTATCCTTTTCTTGACCCAAGACATTATAACATAATCCTTAGTACAGGGACTCCCCAAAAAGGTACCCTCAATGTTGGGATAGCACTATGCGGATGCAGCTCGGGATCTGTGTAGGTGCCTAATCATGCTTACACAGCCCAGGCGCACACCAGACCAGGACTTATCAGAATCATCCACAGGTAACCCCGTATAACCCTATAAAACCCCATATAGCCCTTTATAACCATATATATCCCGCCTATATAACCAAGTGGGATAATGAATGAAATCAACTCCCAAAGTTTCTTTCTTGGGAGCGCCTTAGGTTGATGGCGCTTTCTTGAAGAAGTGCCTACAGAGGTTTACACTTTTAGGGTTTACGGTTTAGGGAATGACTGTAGCACTTCTAGATGTTTAGGGTTAGGGTTTAGGGTTCAGGGGGTTTAGGGTTTTGGGTTTGAAACGTTGAAACATGACGTGCCTGAACCCCGAGCTGCATCGGGTTTGTACGGGTTTCCTCTTTGGCTCCCTGTCGCCTTATCAAGTTACACATTCCTCTTTACGGAACCATACTAAAATGGATCTGCTGGGCTGGAGCCTACATGCCGGATCCTACTGTCATAGAGCTCTTGATGAGGGTGCAGACATGAAAAAATGCTTCCGAAGAATTCCCGGAGGAGCTTTCCATGGGAGGGATCCTGATGTTTTGCTCATCTGGACCCGACACTTGGCCGGCCATGTGGGCTATCCACACTGCCTGGGCAGTTATCTAGGTTATATAGGCTATATGGGCTTAAAAAGAGGTATAGAGGCATGATTCTGGTCTAGGTCCAGGCCCGGGACTAGTATGATAACTTCCAACCCCTAATGCAGTCAATGTTGAGTTATACCCTCCAATAGCAGCCACAAGGCAGGGTAAGCCCGCAGGGTCTAGGGTTTTCGCTTGATAGTCCAGACTGGCACTTATGGAGTTAGAGATTGGCTAGCCTCATGCAGGGCGGTTTAAACATACACATTTACCCCGAGGTTCGCTTCACATTCCAAGCCATAAACTCAAAATCAAAAACCCCCGTACAGGACAAAATGAAGAAACTGCCACAACATCGGCGCCTCCGTTTTGCAGTCATTGTGTACGTGCAGGCGCTTGTGCCCCGCCACCGCATTGGCCTAGTACAATGGGATGCTTGCAGAATGTGGAAAGTCTGAGTACGAAGAAGGTACATTGATATCTGTCGCTACAACAACCATGATGGTCAGCATGTCATCCCGAATACGTACAATATCGTCATCCTTGCGGTTGCTACTCCATCTCTCCTTAATCATTGCTATTGTGTTAGGGAATTCCGCTGCAGCAATTGCGCAACCAGAAACCATGTTATGAGGAGTTGCCAAAACTATGTATGGTTCCTCTTCAATCCAAGTAGACTTTCTACTTGGGGACCCAAGAACCACCATGGTTCCTCTTTAAATAGCCCCTCTACTAGGGGACCCAAAAGGAACCGGCCATGACGTTTTGCAGCAGCAAAATCAGAATTCGCCCTGCACCCTAAACCTTAAACCCTTAGCCCTAAACCTTAAGCCCTAAACCCTAAGCCCTAAACCCTAAACCTTAAACCCTAAACCCTAAGCCCTAAACCTAAACCCAAATCATAATTCGCCCCACATCCAGGCCTGAGCTCCCGGGTCCTCGTGTATTGGAGGAAGCGTGGGCAAGTCTGACCTGTGAAAGCGTAACTGCTGCGTAGTTATGATGTAGGGATCCCTTAACCCTAAACACTTGGGGTTTAAGGTTGTTTTAGGCTTTAGGATTAAGGCTGCAGGGGTCAGAGCTTAAGGCTAATTTTGATTTCCAGGGCCAATTTTGAGGCAAACAGCAAGATTTCCCTCACCCAAAATTACATGGAACTAGGAAAGCGGCCCTCTGTAGCCCCTGCCCACGGGAGCTGCGTGATGCTCGAGGTTAGTTTAGGGGAGGATTCTTTTTTCCAGACTTGAGAAAGTAAAGCCCCAAACCCTGGATCCTGCACCCACTCATTAACAGTCGATAATCGGGGTCGTTACAAGGGCTCTGTAGAAGTATATTGTCCAACTGTTAATGAATGGCGGCAGTATTGAACCTTTATAAACTCTCAACAGCACATGGGAACTCTAAACTTGAAGGATACAGAATGAGGTTTACATGGGTTGAGTACATGGGCGCTGTTCAGGACTCTCATACTAAGACCCTAAACCCCAAACCCTACTAAGCGCTTATCAGCTTTGCCTGCAGCACGGGATGCGCTTCGGGGTCTTGTGTATATGGGTGGTTGTCAAAATTATGGTCCCTTTTTGGGTACCCTAAATATTAGGTGCCGTACTATAGTAGGGACCCAAAAAGGGACCACAATTTTGACAACCACCCATATGCTCGAATGCTATCGAATGCGAGGATATCAAAACTAATGCGTCATCCTACCGTGCATTGTCAGGCCTTAAACCCTAAGGTTCAGGAAGGCCGGGCAAGTCCTGAACAAGCATGGCATCATGAGAAGCCGGTACATTCAGGTTCTTGGTTAGTCTTGGGTTTAGGGCTTAGGGTGCGGGTAAAGTCATGAGGAAGTTCGACTGGATGCTGGTTTCATTGCAGCCACTTGCGCATCGTCACCAAGACTTGCAGAACACCAGAACTCAAATTCAAAAGCTTGATATGAGCTACAGTCCCGTATAATTAACGGACAGTGGTCCTTGCTACTACGGACTCTACTTAACTACCAGAGGAACCCTCATTTCACTATTTCCACCGTTGATGGTCCTTCGGTGACCCTATTATGGACAGTAGTGACAATAACTCATGGAAGTTACATGGGTGGTTGTCAAAATTATTGTCCCTTTTTGGGTACCCTAAATATTAGGCGCCGGATTATAATCGGGATCCAAAAGGGGACCATAATTTTGACAACCACCCACATACTGCTGCTATGTTAGGGAGCTGGACCTTGCGCCCAAGGCGTCTCAACCCGGAGCCCTAAGGCCTTCCTGGAACCTTGGCAACTTGTTTGGTCTCCATAGCTTAAATAATTCATCACAGAAAGTCGAAAAACTGGGTCGCCGCTGAAGAACTTCAGTTCAAGTACTATACTAAGAAACTTGTATGTTTGGTACTTAGTTTGCGTTCCTTATCACCTTCTCTATAATTGCAATATAGCCCCAGTGTCCATTTCATTTTCCATCTTCTTATCCATTGGTCTCTATTATGGTAGCAGAATTTAAAGTCCTAAGCAGCAATCCGAACAGTTCATTACAATTCAGAGCATGGGGTGGGTTGCGAGTGGAAGTGAGAGGAACTTACTTGGTAACTGAATGTCTGTTCAGGTCACAATGGCGAATACTCTTCTGACAGCTTTTGGAGTCCCTAAACCCATAGCCACTGTTGTAAAGCACTTCACCTACACCTGCCAAAAAAAACACTGGAAGCTTATGAAGCTTGTGCTGCAGCTGAACCCTCAGAGTAACCATAAGACATCTACCTACCATCCTCTGTTGTGACTGGGCTTTTACATGCTTCTAATTCCAAAAGCCGTGGCATCCCTCAAAGTCTACCAAGACTAAAATCCGGCTAAAGAAGCTGTTGTATAGGGTTCCAAACGATACTACGGGTGGTAAGCCCTGAACCCTCACTGAGAATCCTGCGGTAACCACTTGGAGCCTTGGCTTCTCGCCGTGGTGTTTTTAGAGGGAATCTGGGAACGAGGTTTCGGAGGAGTTTCGGGTTTTGGAAGAGACAGAATGGATGGTGGAGACTTTAGGGATCATGTAGGGACTACCATGGGAAGGCCTTTTCTCATCCCCTAGAGCAACAGAGATTCCGCAGATGGATCGAGACGCGGGAATACTTGGGGGCACTTGTTTCGGAAACCATTCGCCAGCTTGTGAAAGCTCCAAATATCCACAAGTCTTAAGAAATGCAGCCACTGTTGAAAAGCATGTGTGCAAAACCATCAAGCAAGTTACAATAGGCCGCACCACACGACCTTAAACTCTTTTGCTCCAGCCGTAAGTCAAGTTCCCACGGACCTTTTACACTGAATCCCATGTCCTCTCCCATAGTCAGACCATGTAGCCGCTGTGTAGCCCTGAAGCTAGAAACCTAAACAGCAACCGTCTGAGCCCCTAAACATTAATTGCAGGTCTCGTCAAAAAAGCTTGCAAATAGGGTTTAGGGTGTCAGCCCACAATGTTCCAGTTTCCTGCATTCCAGGTACCGGAACAGGCATTTCTTTCAAGGAGAGCCAAAGGTAAAGAACCAAACGAAGCTACACTTTCAACTCTGTGGGGCCCAATACCCCAACACCCGAATCAAAGACCCTGAAGACACAACATCTGCGTACGCTAAAATACCATAGCGTCGATAGGGGCCCCTGAACCCACAAACGCAAGCCATAACTGTCAATACTAGGGAGTTTCGGTGTTGGGGAGCTCCGGGGGAGGGGGGGGGCGATGAAACATGTGACAAAACCCCGCAATCCTGAACTTAAACCCTAAATCCTAGTCCCACAACAAGAGAGCCGTTGATCCAAGCTGCTCTGAAGGAACTCCTTCCCTGCATAGCAGAGGTAGGGTCCCATCAGCCAAAGGAACCATCGGCTCGCCATCATGTGCTGCCGCTACTGTTGATATATGCTGCATTGAGGCTAAGTTTTGAACCATAGTGTATATGCGCACGTAGCAATGCAGCAGTACATCGGTTTGCTATTGGCATGGAAGCACGGCAGCCTCGCAGGAATCAGGTCTATTTTACGCCGACCATTCTAGCCAGGAAAGAAGCCAGTCCTTACTACAACCACGATTTAAGGTTAGGGGACTAGGATGACGACGGTTACCTACTGCGGAACCGTTTCACGCATCATTATTGCTCACATTGCCGTGCATGATTCCGGTGTTGTTACTGCTGCTTTGACCGCTTGCGTTTATCTCCTGGGCCGTTGCTGATGGATCTGATTCACTTCTCCGAATCATGGGCTAATGTAGACGCTCGAGTAATTAAGAACATGCGCCACATCAACCCTGAACATGTTCAAAATGTCTTTGAAATTTCTGGCCACCTCCAGTAGACTCCGCTTGAGGCAGGTAGGGCTTCCTCCCTTTTTGACGCTGGCTCCCTGAATTGCCTCAAGCCTAATTTCAGAAAACTCTCATTTGTACCCACTGTGTTTTGAAGGCGCATGTCCTGCAAGGACCCAATCTGCAGCTAGGGTGTCAGGGCTTCACAGCTTTTGCTGGCACCACCCTTTACCCTTTGGGTCAAAGAAGCTGCGACAGCAACAAATGACAGCTTGTTGATTTGGTAGTTTCCCAAAATGATGGGACCCCAGTATAGACCCCCAAATATTATATTCCTTATTATGGGGATCCCCAGAAGCTATCCCTAATTTTAGGAAACCCCATTTAGGGCGGTGAGGTGTGAGCTTAAGGACGGGGTTTTGTAGCCTCTGCGCATGCACCTTCCAAGATGGCAATTGTCACTTGGCTGCTATGCCACTATACCGCTCCGCCGCCGCCCTTAAGGTTGTTTGACGCACGCATGCTTCTTGAACGCAAGTTTTGCTCCTCTGCCCGATCCTGAGAAACCTGTCGGGAGCGTTGTTCTTATGCTGAAGATACTTGCAGCACAGACTTTTTCTGTAGACGCTAAGCTCCTCAACCCCAAAGCTGCATGGGCATTGCCCTATTGTGCAACAAGCTAAGAGCGGGCACATGCCAGATTCTCTTTTTGGTTCCCGGTAAAGTGGAGGGACTTGTGAATCCGGTGTCCACCTGTAGCGCTACAGTCATTGGACGTCAGGGGTAGTTTTAGATTGGTCGTGTGGATAAAATCCTTATCTCCTCTTCTGGGAGCTTCCCACGAATACAAGCTGTTGCGAGTGCCAAGCAATACGACTCTCAACTGCTGACTATCTACTACCTAGACCTATAGGCCTCTGAGCCTGACTCCTTTTTAGGGTACCTAATCTTGTATATAGGAGATACTAGACATAAAGTTAGGTATCCCAGAAAAGGGCTAAGGCGTACTGGTCTAGCTACAGAGCGAATGAAATGCTGAGAGACTGTCTTGGGGGATCGCAAAATCAAGACAGGAGGATGCAACAGGGTCTCCCAATAATGGAGAATCAAATGGAGAAGAAAATGGAAAACGAAATGGAAACTGGGATTATATAGGGGATTCTAGGGGTTGTAGTCTAAACTCCTAGTATCCCCCTTAAAAACCCCTATAGTAGTACTACATATAATCCCCTATATAACCCCTTTAAGGAGTTAAGTCTATAGCTCATGTGGGAATGTGGGGATCACCTGGATCATTAAGCCATTAGTTTTGGTTCTCTTCTTGAAGCCGCAAGGAGTCAAAACGCTGAGGGCCGCCGCCCATGATACATGGAGGCTCTTGAAGGAGATTCACCAATGATGTACACCCCAGGAAACCCTAAACCTATGCCTCCTGACTAAGATTTCTGAGCTCGTGTAGGGCTCATTGAGATTTTGAGCGCGAGAAGGTGTTCAGTGTAGGGGAAAGGAAACGACCCCTATGTTGCAACACTGCCTGCAGGCTCTTCATTAACATTCATTAGCAATCAACCTCCTATGATATGGGAGCTTGAGGATCTTGCACACAGCCCACTCAGAGCCTTGAGTCCTCTTCCTGCACCACTTCCCATGCGCACATGGCAAGTAACGATGCAGACCCAACTTCTTGTGTTCTGGCGTTTAGGGGTTGGAGGAGTTGGTTGCATGGCGGCTTAGGGGGACGCCATAAATCATGGATCAAATGTGTCAGAGAAAGTTAGTCCTAGCTACTCTGGCTTCGAAGTTTGCAAGTTGGGCGAGGGCTGCAGTGCTGCTGGATGAAGGGGCCAAGGTCATATAAGAATACAATAATATATAGCGTAACATACTATGATACTAAAGCCTTTTGTAGCCTGTCAGACTTGGAACCTTAAGCCTCTAGGCCTTGAAATAGCGCAGGGGCTTTTCGGAGGCCTTACTCTTGCAAGCATGGGAATTGGGGGGACTGCTCCGCCTCTTCTCAAAGTGATCTTCGTGGTCAACCAGCGGGTGGGTTATTACGCTCTGCCAACATAGCTGTGGGACTGCTTTATGGGTAGAGGATTCTGTTTGTTCCAAGCTTTATCATGTCACCAGGTACCGGCCAAGTTCCTCTACGAGCTACATGTTGCAAAAATCGTCCATAATGTCACGCTCCGCATGCAGAGGGCTTAAGGAGCTTTGATTCTGGTTTGCATCTGCAGCAATGGGCCACTTGGCTGCAAAGCAGAGACACAAGACATGCGGCAGCCCGCAGGCAAGCGTTGACCAGTTTCACAGCACTTCATGTGTTTGCTACTATTCAATCGTCCCCTGGTAACTTTGCCAACGTCAGCTGCAACACCGTCAGCAGAGGAGAAATAGCAGCAATTCTGCAGTAGTACCGTATACTATAGAATATATCATAGAATGTTCTCGTATATTATAGAACATATCATATATATGTATATACTATAGAAATTATAGTGCCTGACTCCGCATCTCTTTTATCTGCGGGGCTGGTGCCAAGACCAGAAAGCCAAGCTCCAGAACACGACTTCGCACTTTGAAGGGTAGTAGTTAGGTGGACGCCCCACGCAGTGGGTTAGGGTTTAGGGTGGTAATATAGGGTTATATAGAGCTCTATGGGGATAATGAATAAGAAAACGGAAGCTACAATTTAGGGTTTAGCAGCTCCTGGCCTTTGGTTAGCTGGGAATGAAGGAATGGAAAAGAAAATGGAAACTACTACAGGGTTTGGGGTTTAGGGTTTATGGTTTAGAAGAACATGGAAGAGAACATGAAAACAAGTATAGGGACTTCTATAAGGATCCATTCCTTCATTCCTAACTAACCAAAGGCCAGGCTTTTGAGGCCCGGGCTCCTCGAAGGACCTCGGCACAACACTTTTTTTCAAACCAATGCCTCGAATAGCAGTAGTTTCAGCAAAGTTGAAATCTCTAAGGTTCCCTCATGCTGCTGCCTTTGCATGCTGCTCTTGTAAGGATATATGGGGATAGGGTTTGGGGAATTAAAAAGAAAATGGAAGCTGCTGTATTATTGGGGATTCTGCTGAAGGCTCTTGGGTGTCCAGGGGTCCACAGCCATCGGCAGTCCTTTTCCCCTGTGCTGCCTTTTCAGCGTGGAAGCTTTCGTGAAAGTATGCGCTGCTGAGATCGGGCTACTTCTTGCGCTTTCACTAGCTTCCTGCAAGCCCTAGCACAAGCTTCCAAGGCCTGAATCCTCGAACCCTGCAGTGTGGGATCGGAATAGCTTAGGAAAGCCCTATTTGGGATCATGCACTGCAAGTAAAAATGGGAGATTAGAAAACCATATCGCTAGTGAGCCAAGCTTCCAACCTTCAACAGAATGGGCTCGGATTTTTGCGTTTGCCTTGCCCCAAACTAGCACCCCCCAAAAAAGGCCCTAAAAGCGTACTAATTGCTGCCCTTTTGAAAGGTGCATGTATGGGTTTCCAGGTCAGTTTGGGGAGGCCAGGGCTGCTTTCACGGCAGATTGTACCAGAATATCTTATTTCCGGGATGAAGGAAACTTGAGTTTTTCCTACCTCAAGGCTTAGCCTGCTAGGCTTTGAACCCTAACTGGACCTACAGTACTTTGCATGCGTTGCTTCACGAAGCTCCATTTGGGTCAAACACAGAAACATGTCAAATAGATCAAACCATGAAGGACTGCGCATGCCCACACCATGACCGTCTGAGCGACTTGTCCTTTTCGAACAAGTTTTAAGGCAAAAGACCAAAATTTCCATTCAACACTGATCAAGTTCTCACCCCTGAAGGGCGTGATGTTTCTGGCCCTACTTCCAAGTCTTAACTTATGCTTGAAGCCCTGAACTGTCCCTCAAGTCCATGCCGAACCATACTAAACGCTAGACCTGCTTCGAACTAAGGAATGTCTGACGTCTCTGGCCCCAAAGACGTAATCCTGAAATCCACAACCTACGAAACCCTAAACCCTAAAACTTTAGCCCTGAAACCCTAAACCCCTTTTTTCAAAGCCTTAGCCCAACACCCTTGAACCCTAGGCCCATTAACCCCTTAAACCCCCAAACCCCAAAATCTTAACCCTGAAGTCCGGAAAACGCCTCACAAACAAAGAAGCTGGGGTTCTGACAGCAGGCACCTACAAGCAAACGCGCCCGTGGTAAAAGGACTTGTAATGGGGACCCCAAACAGGGAACCCAAGAATATTAGTTGCAAAAAAAAAGGAATACAAGGACCCTGCTAAGTAGATTCATGCTATAACTCTGCTTACTTGGGGTTTCCTGTCCTGGGATTCCCAGTACAGTCCCTTTAAATGGGGATTTTCGGGCTAGGGTTTGAGCTCCGCATGGAAGGAAAAACCACTTGCTGATCCAAACCCTATGGATTGGGGAACGGAAGGGATGTCCGCGCCAACCTTCTTCCATACCCCTTTGGGGATTTCCCAAAACCAGGGGTACCATTGTTTGGGTTTCCATAATAAAGGTTACCGTATTTTGGGGTCTATATTAGGGCCCCCCTACTTCTGGAACAAACCATATAAAGAAGCAGGAAGATGCAAAGAAGCAGGAAGATGCAGACAAGGCTCCGACTAGGATTAGGATTTAAGGTTTAGTGCCTGGGATCTGGGGCACATCGTAAAACATAACGTGACAGAAAAACACGCTAGATTGGAAATCGCAATTCTGCAAGTACTCCAGGAGTTGTACATTAGCTTAGGCTGCTGCTCCTGCTGCTGCTGCTGCTGGTGGTGGTGGTGGTGTTGGTGACGATTGTGATGGCAGCATCATACAAGCTTTTGGAGGTTTGGGGTGGTTACCGCTTCCTCGCATGTATGGGGCCGAGGCATGCCTCCGTGGTTATATGACAATTTTTCCTGTTTGCTTAGGAGAGTATGGAAACCGTGCTTGGCACATGCCCTGAGCGTCTGTTTTCGCCCCACTCACAGGTCTGACTAGCAGGTTCAGGGGTACAGAGCTTAGGCCGTCGCAATTGGTACTCACTGTTCTCAATCTTCTGGCTGCCTCTTCTTCCGCCTCAGCGCAAGAGGGATCTTTCCGGCATGTAGTGAGGATCAAAAGATAGGGACGACAAGGGCAAGAATATATATACATATATATAATATGTGTGAACCCAATATTTGAAACATTCTTTAAGCCTTGAATGCAGAACTCCAAGCTCTCGACCCTCGATCCCAAAGTCTCCGTTTCTCAACCTTGAGCCCCTCGACGGATTTTTTTCTGAGCCCTAGACTAAGGGGCCAATCACCGCTTATGGAGCTCCAGTATCTATGCCGCGAGGGGTGTCTTGATTGTGGATTTGTTTCTGTCGTTTTTGCAGGGTTTCTGGTTCAGGGCTTAGGGATGGATCTAGGGTTACACTGAGAGTTTGGGATCACAGCACTGGGTTAAGGTTCGCAGTCCTTGAGGTTGTAGGTGCAGGCCTTCAGACTTTGGGAGTTCTGGCTTTCACGTGGCTTCTGTATTTTGCGGCCCAGGCACCATCAAAAGGGGTAAGTGGCAAGGGTCCCAGGAGAACCAGGAGCAATGAGCAATCAGTGTCAATCAGGCCTAATGTTGCCGTATGGTATATTTAAGACAACCCGCGCTGCTGTAGACCAGGACCCCAACTACATATATGGAAAACAGTCGGTTCAGGTCTTGAAGTGGTGCGTCGGAAGGTTCATTGAATTTGCGGTGCAATTTTAGAAGGCGCAAGCAAACTGAGGCTCTTAGCCCTAGCAACTGTCAAGTCTAAACATTGAAAACCCTGAAGCTCGAACACCCAAATTAATCCCCAACAGCCCAGCAATTCAAAAGACCCCTAAATCCTAAACCCAGTCCCTATAACCCCTATAGTTTCCATTTTCTTTTCCATTATCCCAATATAACCCCAAAATAGCCCTTATACATACCCTATCATATTATGGTAGCTTCCATTTTCTTTTCCATTATCCCAATATATCCCCAATATAAAATAACATAACCCCGGTAAACCCTATATAACCCCTAAACCCTAAACCCTAAACTCTAAACCCTATAACCCTATAAGCCTATAACCCTAAATCCCAACGCTCCTAAACTCTGCAAGACATCCTTCACAACTCCAATCACCATGGGCGCTGTGACCTACGGAGCCCCGAGCGCGGCTGGGGCCTGAGCCGACACCATGACAACTGAGTAACAGGGTTATATTGGGGATACTATGGTGGTTAGGGTTTAGGGTTTAGGTTTTAGGGTTTAGGGTTTTGGGGGGGATATATTGGGATAATGGAAAAGAAAATGGAAACTACTATAATATAATAGGGTATGTATAAGGGCTATTTTGGGGTTATATTGGGATGAAAATGGAAACTATAGGGGTTATAGGGACTATATATGGTTATATAGGGTTTACAAGGGTTACGGCTTTAGGTATTATAGGGGTTTATATAGGGGTTCTATAGGGGTTATATTGGGATAATGGAAAAGAAAATGCAAACTACTATTTAGGGTTTAGGGTTTAGGGTAGAATTACAAGGCTATGTAAGGCTATTCAGGGGGTTTATGGGATTATACGAAAGGGTATGTAGGGTTACATAGAGGGAATGGCAAAGAACATGGAAGCTGCCATTTTGGGCTACAGCCTAAACTCCTTAAAGGGGGTTATATGAGGGATTATATAGGACTACTATAGGGGTAATTGAGGGGGATACTAGGAGTTTAGACTATATTGCTGTCGGTAGGCAGAGTGTTCCTTGAGCTATGCTGAATATGTTTAAAGAAATCCTGTGTCCGTTGCCTGTGCAAGAAATAGCTTGCAAGAAGAAACATGGCATGAACCCACTGCTTCCTCCCTCAGGTTTTGCTCAAACATCCTTCTTCAACTGTTTAACTACATCATATACTATACCCGCAAAACCATCCCAAACCCCATTCTATTTGAATTGACCCTACAGTATTCCACTGTTGTAGGAGACCGTAATTTCTAGGCAGGCTTCAGGAAAAGGCTTGCCGATGCCTTTCTGTGGAAGAGGGATGCTCAAATTGCCGAGCCCCTGAAAAGGTTTCCGCAAACGAAAAAGCCCAAGTTAGACAACCGGGGGTTTACCACAAGTAGCGGTGCCTTCTTGGGAGTCCTGATAATACGGGCTATAGGGGATATTGGGGTCTATAGCCAGAACCGTGGATGTATGGACGGTTGATGATCTGCAGATGAACGTTTTTCCGCGAAGTGCTAAACCTCTCTCCCGCCTCTACTGTCGCTTGCTGAGTAGCACTTGCGCAGCAGCTTGCATTGGACCCATGAAGTTTTTTTCTGGGAGGGTGCGCATCGCGCAGTTGCGGCCCCCACTAGGGCCAGTAGGGCTTGCTCGTGTTATAGGCTTTATAAAGGGGCTCATAGGGTTTATGTAGGGGATTTTTGTATGGGGCTAGTTATGGGTGGTAAAAGGAATTTGGTAACTCTTTGGGATTGAAATTTCCTGAGTGGCCCTGAGGCTTAGATTTAGGATTCTGTGGAGAAAGCCTTCGGCTGCCAAAGGCAGATTTCGGGAGGATTATGCAGCACTGGCACACACAACTTCTCGCAAAAGTAATGTGATGTTTCAAAGATATCCCAAGCCCGATGACAGTTCGGTTTGTCTCGAGGTGACCGCAGGGACGGGCGCCTCCGTGGCGCAGCCTGTTACTTACACGGTTGGTGGCTCATCAACTGCTGCAGTTCCCAAAGGATCCTCCGTGGCGCAGCCTGTTACTTACACGGTTGGCACTGGCTCATCTGCTGCTGTTGCCAAAGGATCCTCTGTGCACTACTCGTCACCTCAGCCGATTACCTACACGATGTCCCCAACTCCAGCACAGATGCCCGCGATCTATGCCGCCCCTCCCGCAGAAGCGACCCCTGCGCCAATGCCGGCCATCTATGCAGCCCCTCAGCAGCAGCCCATGACGTATGCGGCTCCTACTGCAGAACCCACACCGGCTCCTGCACCCGCCATCTATGCGGCTCCTGAGCAACAACCCATGACCTATGCCGCCCCTGCGGCGATGCCAGAAACTGCACCGGCCCCAGCTATCTATGCAGCACCAGAGCAGCAGCCAATGACGTACGCCGCCCCGGCTGCGGAGCCAGCTCCGGCTCCTGCAATCTACGCTGCCCCCGAGCAGCAGCCAATGACCTATGCCGCTTCTGCCTCAACAGTGGGCACGGCGGCTTCGATGCCCGCGATCTACGCTGCGCCAGAGCAGCAGCCCATGACTTACGCGGCGCCTGCGGCAAGCACCGCCACCCCAGCCCCTGCACCTGCAATCTATGCGGCCCCCGCAGCTGCGCCAGAGATTCCCCCGGTGTACGCAGCGCCCATGGACATGCCGGCTGTCTATTCGCAGCCCCAAATGTATGCGGCTCCTGCAGCTGCCACCTACACCGTGAAGCAGGGCTC